>CM037007.1:20193704-20213513 GCA_020826895.1 Aquilegia kansuensis
ACAAACATGTTTTCGCATAGAAAACGATACACCTAAGAGACTAGCCACTCAATTGCTTAACTCGGGGAGTTCTAAGGCCAAAAAACAGCGTTCTGTCCGTAAAAACGAGGTTTATGTCCGTCCGTTCGGTTGGTACTTACTCGGTTTTCGGTCCGAACTTTGTAATGGACGAAACTCACTTGTTTTGGAATCTAAAACCTCAAGATCGACAAGGATTTAGGCGAGACGTTTTAAGGCCAATATAAAACATTTTGACCATGGGAACGAAATTTTGTCCGGACATTCGGCTTGGTTTGTACTCCATTTTTGTTCCGAACTTATAAGTGGACGAAACAAACATGTTTTCGCATAGAAAACGATACACCTAAGAGACTAGCCACTCAATTGCTTAACTCGGGGTGTTCTAAGGCCAGAAAACAACGTTCCGTCCGTAAAAACGAGGTTATGTCCGTCTGTTTGGTTGGTATTTACTCGGTTTTCGGTCCGAACTTGGAAATGGACGAAACTCACTTGTTTTGGAATTTAAAAACTCAAGATCGACAAGGCTTAGCCGGGACGTTTTAAGGCCAATATAGAACATTTGGACCATGGGAACGAAATTTTGTCCGGACATTCGGCTTGGTATGTACTCCATTTTTGTTCCGAACTTATAAGTGGATGAAACACACATGTTTTCGCATAGAAAACGATACACCTAAGAGACTAGCCACTCAATTGCTTAACTCGGGGAGTTCTAAGGCCAAAAAACAACGTTCCGTCCATAAAAACGAGGTTTTTGTCCGTCCGTTCTGTTGGTATTTACTCGGTTTTCGGTCCAAACTTGGAAATGAACGAAACTCACTTGTTTTGGAATCTAAAACCTCAAGATCGACAAGGCTTAGCCGGGACGTTTTAAGGCCAATATAGAACATTTGGACCATGGGAACGAAATTTTGTCCGGACATTCGGCTTGGTATGTACTCCATTTTTTTCCGAATTTATAAGTGGACGAAACTCACTTGTTTTGGAATCTAAAACCTCAAGATCGACAAGGCTTAACCAGGACGTTTTAAGGCCAACATAGAACATTTGGACCTTGGGAACGAAATTTTGTCCGGACATTCGGCTTGGTATGTACTCCATTTTTGTTCCGAACTTATAAGTGGATGAAACACACATGTTTTCGCATAGAAAACGATACACCTAAGAGACTAGCCACTCAATTGCTTAACTCGGGGAGTTCTAAGGCCAAAAAACAACGTTCTGTCCGTAAAATCGAGGTTTATGTCCGTCCATTCGGTTGGTACTTACTCGGTTTTCGTTCCGAACTTGGAAATGGACGAAACTCACTTGTTTTGGAATCTAAAACCTCAAGATCGACAAGGATTAGCCTGAACGTTTTAAGGCCAATATAGAACATTTGGACCATGGGAACGAAATTTTGTCCGGACATTCGGCTTGGTATGTACTCCATTTTTGTTCCGAACTTATAAGATGACGAAACACACATGTTTTCGCATAGAAAACGATACACCTAAGAGACTAGCCACTCAATTGCTTAACTCGGGGAGTTCTATGGCCAAAAAACAACGTTCTGTCCGTAAAAACGAGGTTTATGTCCGTCCGTTCGGTTGGTACTTACTCAGTTTTCGGTCCGAACTTGGAAATGGACGAAACTCACTTGTTTTGGAATTTAAAACCTCAAGATCGACAAGGATTATCCGGGACGTTTTAAGGCCAATATAAAACATTTGGACCATGGGAACGAAATTTTGTCCGGACATTCGGCTTGGTTTGTACTCCATTTTTGTTCCGAACTTATAAGATGACGAAACAAACATGTTTTCGCATAGAAAACGATACACCTAAGAGACTAGCCACTCAATTGCTTAACTTGGGGTGTTCTAAGGCCAAAAAACAACGTTCTGTCCGTAAAAACGAGGTTATGTCCGTCCGTTTGGTTGGTATTTACTCGGTTTTCGGTCCGAACTTGGAAATGGACGAAACTCACTTGTTTTTGAATCTAAAACCTCAAGATCGACAAGGATTAGGCGAGACGTTTTAAGGCCAATATAAAACATTTGGACCATGGGAACGAAATTTTGTCCGGACATTCGGCTTGGTTTGTACTCCATTTTTGTTCCGAACTTATAAGTGGACGAAACAAACATGTTTTCGCATAGAAAACGATACACCTAAGAGACTAGCCACTCAATTGCTTAACTCGGGGTGTTCTAAGGCCAGAAAACAACGTTCCGTCCGTAAAAACGAGGTTATGTCCGTCTGTTTGGTTGGTATTTACTCGGTTTTCGGTCCGAACTTGGAAATGGACGAAACTCACTTGTTTTGGAATTTAAAAACTCAAGATCGACAAGGCTTAGCCGGGACGTTTTAAGGCCAATATAGAACATTTGGACCATGGGAACGAAATTTTGTCCGGACATTCGGCTTGGTATGTACTCCATTTTTATTCCGACCTTATAAGTGGATGAAACACACATGTTTTCGCATAGAAAACGATACACCTAACAGACTAGCCACTCAATTGCTTAACTCGGGGAGTTCTAAGGCCAAAAAACAACGTTCCGTCCGTAAAAACGAGGTTTATGTCCGTCCGTTCAGTTGGTATTTACTCGGTTTTCGGTCCAAACTTGGAAATGGACGAAACTCACTTGTTTTGGAATCTAAAACCTCAAGATCGACAAGGCTTAGCCGGGACGTTTTAAGGCCAATATAGAACATTTGGACCATGGGAACGAAATTTTGTCTGGACATTCGGCTTGGTATGTACTCCATTTTTGTTCCTAACTTATAAGATGACGAAACACACATGTTTTCGCATAGAAAACGATACACCTTAGAGACTAGCCACTCAATTGCTTAACTCGATGAGTTCTAAGGCCAAAAAACAACGTTCTGTCCGTAAAAACGAGTTTTATGTCCGTCCGTTCGGTTGGTACTTACTCAGTTTTCGGTCCGAACTTGGAAATGGACGAAACTCACTTGTTTTGGAATCTAAAACCTCAAGATCGACAAGGATTAGCCGGGACGTTTTAAGGCCAATATAAAATATTTGGACCATGGGAACGAAATTTTTTCCGGACATTCGGCTTGGTTTGTACTCCATTTTTGTTCCGAACTTATAAGTGGACGAAACAAACATGTTTTCGCATAGAAAACGATACACCTAAGAGACTAGCCAGTCAATTGCTTAACTCGGGGTGTTCTAAGGCAAAAAAACAACGTTCCGTCCGTAAAAACGAGGTTATGTCCGTCCGTTTGGTTGGTATTTACTCGGTTTTCGGTCCGAACTTGGAAATGGACGAAACTCACTTGTTTTGGAATTTAAAAACTCAAGATCGACAAGGCTTAGCCGGGACGTTTTAAGGCCAATTTAGAACATTTGGACCATGGGAACGAAATTTTGTCCGGACATTCGGCTTGGTATGTACTCCATTTTTGTTCCGAACTTATAAGTGGATGAAACTCACATGTTTTCGCATAGAAAACGATACACCTAAGAGACTAGCCACTCAATTGCTTAACTCGGGGAGTTCTAAGGCCAAAAAACAACGTTCCGTCCGTAAAAACGAGGTTTATGTCCGTCCGTTCGGTTGGTATTTACTCGGTTTTCGGTCCAAACTTGGAAATGGACGAAACTCACTTGTTTTGGAATCTAAAACCTCAAGATCGACAAGGCTTAGCCGGGACGTTTTGAGGCCAATATAGAACATTTGGACCATGGGAACGAAATGTTGTCCGGACATTCGGATTGGTATGTACTCCATTTTTTTTCCAAATTTATAAGTGGACGAAACTCACTTGTTTTGGAATCTAAAACCTCAAGATCGACAAGGCTTAACCGGGACATGTTAAGGCCAACATAGAACATTTGGACCATGGGAACAAAGTTTTGTCCGGACATTCGGCTTTGTATGTACTCCAATTTTGTTCCGAACTTATAAGTGGACGAAACACACATGTTTTCGCATAGAAAATGATACACCTAAGAGACTAGCCACTCAATAGCTTAACTCGGGTTGTTCCAAGGCGAAAAAACAACGTTCCGTCCGTAAAAACGAGGTTTATGTTCGTCCGTTCAGTTTGTATTTCCTAGGTTTTCGGTCCAAACTTGAAAATGGACGAAACGCACTTGTTTTGGAATCTAAAACCTCAAGATCGACAAGGCTTAACCAGGACGTTTTAAGGCCAACATAGAACATTTGGACCTTGGGAACGAAGTTTTGTCTGGACATTCGGCTTTGTATGTACTCTATTTTTGTTCCGAACTTATAAGTGGACGAAACACACATGTTTTCCCATAGAAAACGATACACCTAAGAGACTAGCCACTCAATTGCTTAACTCGGGGAGTTCTAAGGCCAAAAAACAACGTTCTGTCCGTAAAAACGAGGTTTATGTCCGTCCGTTCAGTCGGTATTTCCTCGGTTTTTGGTCCAAACTTGGAAATGGACGAAACTCACTTGTTTTGGAATCTAAAACCTCAAGATCGACAAGGCTTAACCAGGACGTTTTAAGGCCAACATCGAACATTTGGACGATGGGAACGAAGTTTTGTCTGGACATTCGGCTTTGTATGTACTCCATTTTTGTTCTGAACTTATAAGTGGACGAAACACACATGGTTTCGCATAGAAAACGATACACCTAAGAGACTAGCCACTCAATTGCTTAAATCGGGGCGTTCTAAGGCGAAAAAACAACGTTCCGTTCGTAAAAATGAGGTTTATTTCCGTCCGTTCGGTCGGTATTTCCTCTGTTTTCGGTCCAAACTTGGAAATGGACGAAACTCACTTGTTTTGGAATCTAAAACCTCAAGATCGACAAGGCTTAGCCGAGACGTTTTAAGGCCAACATAGAACATTTGGACCATGGGAACAAAGTTTTGTCCAGACATTCGGTTTGGTATGTACTCCATTTTTGCTCCGAACTTATAAGTGGATGAAACACACATGTTTTCGCATAGAAAACGATACACCTAAGAGATTAGCCACTCAATAGCTTAACTCGGGTTGTTCCAAGGCGAAAAAACAACGTTCCGTCCGTAAAAACGAGGTTTATGTTCGTCCTTTCAGTTGGTATTTCCTCGGTTTTCGGTTCAAACTTGGAAATGGACGAAACTCACTTGTTTTGGAATCTAAAACCTCAAGATCGACAAGGCTTAGATGAGACGTTTGAAGGCCAACATAGAACATTTGGACCATGGGAACAAAGTTTTGTCCGGACATTTGGCTTTGTATGTACTCCATTTTTGTTCCGAACTTATAAGTGGATGAAACACACATGTTTTCGCATAGAAAACGTTACACCTAATAGACTAGCCAACAATTGCTTAACTCGGGGAGTTTTGAGGCCAAATAACCCAATATATGTGCAATATAACAATAGTAAACCAAACAAGAATAAAACAGTAAACAAGTAAAGAACGATACGCAGAAAGTAAAGAACACGCAGGAATTTTTAACGTGGTAAAACCCAATATGGGAAACGTCCACGGTTGTCCTCACGACAACAAATAAATCCACTAGATGAAAAGAGATTTACAAACCTATCAACTACCTGCAATCACTGCGAGTTGACACTCCTGGTTATCTCTAACACCTTGACTTCACCAGAGCACCTTGATGTACGCACAAGACACTCGACTTCTTGATGAACACACAAGAAGACTCGAAGCCGAACTATGAAACAAGCTTACACCAGAGTTCCTTGATGAACACACAAGGATACTCGACTTCTTGATGAACACACAAGAAGACTCGAAGCTTCGACTTCTTGATGAACACACAAGAAGACTCGAAGCTAAATCACTATTCAATAAGGAATAAGTAGATGAATGGGGAAGAAGGAAGAAGAAGATGAATGGGGAAGAAGAAGATGAGTTCAATCACCAAAAACAACCAAAACCTAAACAAACTCCAAGACAAGAGATGAATTGGACGGCCAAAGAACTGACTTGTTCTTTGGAAGAGAAACCCTATTTATACTTAGGGTTGGAAACCAAGGAAAATGGGCCGAAAAGTGAAAAACCCACATTGGACGTACGTACGTCTCCATACGAAAATAAGCCTGCTGACTACTTGGACGTACGAACGTCCTGTAAAGGTACGTACGTCCAGAACACAAACAATCTTGCTGACATACCATACGTACGTACGTCCTTAAGAGGTACGTACGTCCTGAACCAAACACCATACTTGTGACACACGACGCAAAGACAAGGACACGGGACGACGCGCGTACAACAAGGTTTTCTTAACAATGAACTCAAGGAGAAATAACCATGGACACTATGTCACAAAATTGATGTCAAACAACTTCATGCCGGTTTCAATCTCCCCCTTTGACATTGACTTGGTGACGAAAACCTATGACTCTAATAGCACTTATAAAACGTGCTTACAAACCCAAACCATGGCATTTATAAATCATGCCTACAAAATCACTCAAGGTAGAACACATACCGAGTCACCAATTCTTGATATCCAGCTTGAGTAAGACACTTTAACCATCAGAGACCGAACGGAAGCAACAACAATCAAAGAGCCAATGGAAGTTCCTCGAACAACTCCCCCATACTTCATGAGCTCCAAGGTTTAATACTCGAGCTTACCCAAAACTGTATATGCACTTTGTGATCATCATCACTTTCACTCCCCCATACATGATCACTCCCCCATACATGTAGTATACCTGAAACATGACCCAAAAATACACTAACAAATAAGAAGAAGGTGTTAGTATTAGAGTCATTCTCCCCCTTTTTGTCACAAATGAAGCAAGGTAACAAAAGAAAGGGAAAAGAAAAAAATACCAAACCATAACAAATAAGATTAAAGAAGAAAAGAAAGAGAACAATCATGTTAACAACAAAAAGGATATCCAACGGAAGCCATAACATAAACACTTGTTAACACGATGTCAATACACAGAATTCTCCCCCTAAACAAAAGCTTCACCTAAATGCAATGCATATGAGAAAGATGCACCTAGAACTAACAAATCAAATAAGGATATTTGAAACACACAAAGAACCAAGCATACAAGGGTAGAAGAGAGTAAAAAGAAAACCATACCATAAACCTGGAATCCATGACACACAAAACTAAAAGACATGAGAGAGATCTAGGCATATAAATGAAGAAGAAAGAGTACCAACACAGACACAAGAAAGGAGATTAGATAAGAACTAAAACGAGATAAGAAGGAGATAGTGAAAAGACACTGAATACTTATATAGGTAACAGAGGGAAGAAAAGAAAACATAACATGAATCCCTGATAGAAACCAAGAGAAACCTATACATAGAAGAAAGAGTCAGGACACCAACAATCGGAACAAATGATGCACTAGAATATCACTTTAATCAACCGACCATAACCACCTGAGATAGACTCCAGAGAAACGACTTCATAGTAGCAAGATATCTAGAGAAAAAGAGCAAACAAACAACAAGGAAGAAATACCATACCTGATGAAATTGGGAAGGTACAATAATGACCAAGAACCAAATTGGCAAACCTGTGAGAAATGTGCAAGAAAAGAATATGCGAAAAGAGAAAGAAGAAGAGATAAACAATAGTTAGTAGGAGATATGAAAGAGAATAGGGAAACCATGCATACTAGACACATCCAACAATATCCCATGACAAAACAACAGGAATATGAGTATCTGCAGGAAGAGATACGCATAGTATAAGAAAATCCATTGAGACTCCATGGAAAATCCAATCTGTACATGTTCCTGAAATAACTCATCCAACCACAAAAAGGAATTAGAGAATCTCATAAACAAAGAGAAGAAAATATTATCCCAAACACAATGGAATAGAGACATAAAGAGAATAAACCTGTAAGCCCACCCCTAGTGAAACACAAAAATTAGTTCAACATATGCCAAACACGATAAGCAACCATCAAGCTCATAAGAAAAATGCTTTAACTGAAGAATGAGCAAGGACTATCGATGTCACCGAGTCACAAAACAACAATCCAACTTCAAAGCAAATTTCCTGCCAGAACACTAAGACTCCGATGACATGCCATACATTGTCAGAAAGATTAGAGAGTCAAAAGAAGAGAATTGCTAACAGGAGATGACCAAACTGAGCATATGCATCCCAAAGTAGAACAGTGGTAGCCCAAAACCATTGCATGAGGATTATTGCAGAAGACTACCAAGAGCACATCTAATCAAACCTATTGCAGGAAAAATAGGATCAACCAGGTACAAGAAGCAACAATAAGAGGATAGGCAAGTCTCATAAGCATTTAATCAAACACCAGCTAGTCAACAAGGTAATTCAAGAATATTATCCCAACATAGAAAAGTATGATGAGAACCTATGAGAAAACATGAATCAATATAAATCATGACAACCGAATACACCAATAACATGATTTCATCACCAAAATATGCTTATGCATACCTTGTAGCCTTCTTAAAACAAATTGAGAACTATTACCTTGAGAAATCACATCAAACACATGTGATCCAATGACAAAACTAGAAAGCATGGAGTTGAAAACCAAATAATACTAACAATCTGACCTTAGTATGTCAATGAAATACCGACTGAAAAGAATTACCAAGGAATGGAACTAAAATAGAGTAAGCCATAAACACTTTCAGCAAGAACAACTACCTGTAAAGTTACTGAGAGAAAAATAAAGTTGACGACACGCACATTGTCCATGAACCTTCATACAGTAGAAAAGAGCAGTCTAAGTGGTGGTAGCAACGACCAATGCTAGAACAACAAGCATACAAGAATCCGAAGGAACGGCGCCTCTACTCCTTTGAGGATGAGGAGGACGTGTGCCCGATGATGAAGCACCCTTGGAACTGGGTGTTTCCTTAGTTGGAGTAGTGCGAGCGCGCTTAGGAGGCATGTCCTGCATATGCACAACAGTAACCAATACTAGCAAATGTAAGAGAAATGGTGAAACGAGCACAAGAAATGTGAGAATATCCATGTAGACATTTTATCGAACACTTGGTGTGGATAAACCAAAGGCAAGATTAAAACAGCAAACAATAAGTACATTCACACTACGCAAGGCATATGATTAAGAGAAGAAGATGAACAGCATGGTAAACAAAAACTATACCAAAAACAGAAAAAATTCAAACTTTAAACATCACATTCCATTTCTCCACATTCAACCATTCACAACATTTAAACGAAAGACGAAGAGGAAAATTTCACCATCAAAGATAACCATTAAAGACAATGCATCGGAGCACAAGAAGAACTTACTATTGACTAGAGATAAGAAGAAAAACACCACCGAACTCTGTTGAACACTTAGAACACAGCAGAGAGGGACCGAAGGAAATACCGAGGATGAAGAAGATACAGGAGAGAGATATGTGAGGAAGACGAAAAGGAAAAGATTGGCAAAAACTTTTAAACACTTTGGGCTTAAAACTAACTGGTGGGCCGGAACTGTACCAAAGACGTACGTACGTTATATTGACGTTTGTACGTCGAGCCCAAAAGAGAAACATCTGCCTGGTCCAACGTACGAACCCCCTAACTACGTTCGTACGTTCGAGGAGAAAAAAAAGTTCTGCCTCCCTTAACGTACGAACGTCCTAACGACGTACGTATTTTTTTTTTTTTTTTTTTTTTTTTTTTTTTTTTTGTTAAATGTAATTTAAATTTAAAAAAAATAAAAAAATAACAATAGAGAACTAACCTTAATAACAGAAAAACAAACCGAATAACTAACAACACAAACCATAATAAGAAGATAAAAGGAAAAGAACCGATGTACCATAGAAGTGAAGAGGAATACATCATGAACTTCCAAAAACAGTAGCCAATCCCAATCCGTACAAAAATAAGAGGCAATATGTGGGGATAAACAAAAGATTGAACAATTAAGAGAATTGAAGTGCATCATAAACTAAACCTCGGTGTGTGTAGATGCAATGCAATGCACAAGGAGAGAGAAAGTTCACCACTAGAACACACCCTTTGAAGACCTAGAATATAGAACCATCAACAAGAGACATACAATTAGCAAGTGAGCTTAGAAGAAACAAACTTCAATCCCCTTTGAAACAAACATTATGAGTAGAAGGCAAACGAATATAAATATGATCTTTCAAATGAAAACCAAGACATCCAAAAGGCAAAGGAATATAAACTTTGTATGCCTTACATAAAAAACAATGAATATGCGCTTGGATTTTTATTTTGCCGCATGTGGTGGAGTTTAGTCTACATCACTCTAATGTCATTCCCGCGTGGGAGGGATTTTTGCCTCCATCTTTTCAAATACACGAGGGTAGGGTGTAGCCTACATCTTTTTGACAAACACAAACAAACTCAAGAAGTGCAATACCATGATAACGTGCAACACAAGAACTAACATCTCTTGAGTGCATCCGTCAGAGCATGACCCTCACAACCCCAACGGGTTCTTAGCCAACTGATATTGCTTCAAAGACAATCAAATGGCTGGGGATAAAGTGAGTCATTGACCACTAACAAGAGTTGTAATAGGAAGATGAGAATGCTCAATAACACGAACAACAAGATGAACATTAACCAAAACAAAGGAGAGATAGCTCAAGATCACATAAATACTCGAGAGATGGAGAAGTTCTATGAGCTCAAAGAATATGTAAGTGGTTTCCAAAAACTCCCATTATGCAAGCATGCCGTGCACTGTGCAAACAAGCAAGGAAAAATGCATGATACATACCAAAACATACTTAAGAGTTTAGAAAGAGAAAACACCCAAACATATTGCAACTTATTTAAGACAATTGAACTTAAACCAATATCTTAGAAAAGATGCATCCAACAACACATACATGGAATAATGAAAGAACAATTAACGCATGCATAAACAGAAGAACAAAAAAAAACACCAAACAAATAGCCTATGTGGTTAGAGAAATATGCAATTCAAATAACACAAGGCTAGAAACAAACCACATCATCCCAACTATGGGACACCACCAGACCTTTGCAAGTCCAGAAAAACCTTCAACTTATCCTTTCTTACCCATACTTGTGTAACACTAGGCGTGCACACTTTGGGAGTTGAAAAGATATGAGATCTCCCCTTAACCAGCTTTGGAATGAACTTGTCCTTAACTAATTCCACCTTAGTCTTTGACTTCCTTTTGTTGGAGTTCCTGTTTTTCTTAAACCTATGAAAAGAAACATTAAAAGTCCGAGGTCTAGAAAATGCACAAGAAGGAACATAAGAATCAACATGATTATAATGATGAGGAACATGAGAATAGGATGCAACATGTTGATTAAAATCCCAACAAAAAATATCCAAATGACCAACTCTACCACAATAAGAACAATGAAAAACATTAGACTTACTCAAAGAATTCTTATAAGAAGATATGGTAGTAGAAGATGAAACATGTATGTCACCATTGTATTTGTGACATGGTGCCTTAACAAAACCTGTACCTCCACTATGAGAACAAGATGTCTTACCAGCAAAAACAGCCTTACCATTAACCTTAGACTTAAAATTCTTACGAGAAACATGCTGAAAATTAGTAGCATTAAGTCTAGTCTCAATAGGTGGGGTCGGCAAT
The DNA here is from genome assembly GCA_020826895.1 of Aquilegia kansuensis. Classification (NCBI taxonomy): domain Eukaryota; kingdom Viridiplantae; phylum Streptophyta; class Magnoliopsida; order Ranunculales; family Ranunculaceae; genus Aquilegia; species Aquilegia kansuensis. The sequence goes on from CM037007.1 coordinate 20,205,283, forward strand.
AGGGCAGGCAAACTAGATTTTACAGGAGTACTCACACTAGATGAACTAGTAGAACTAGCAATAGGAGAGTCAAATCTAGTTTTGTCCAAAACCTGCAATCGGAGTTGAGTAGATGTTAGATCATTATTTGTTACCTCATACTCCACCAATAGAGATTTGTATTTCTCATCGACCTCCTGATTGGCCTTCTCTAAAGCTGCAATTCTACATAGCAAGTCAAGTTTTTCTTTTTCAAATAATTGAGAAATAGTAATTGCATCATCTGCAGCATAAGAAATTAGTTTTTCAAGAGTCTCAACTTTATCCTGCAAAGAAAGATTAGCCTTTTCCAAATTTTCAATTTTGGATTCATAAACTTCCCCTTGAAGCATATAGTCTTCTGCACAATGTCTGAGTCGTTGTTCTAGAGAATCAACCTTAATCTGCAAAACACCATTATCTTCAAAACAAAAATTATCAGAAATAGTGGACACATTACAATTAGCTTTATTAAATTTTTCTTGCAAATCAATATTAGCTTTTTGTAATCTTTCACATTCCTTTGCAGAAAGTCTGTAAAGAAAAGCCCAATCACTATTGCTAACAACATACAAATTATCATCCTTTTCAAAATCAGATTTTGGTTTTGTGGATTTAGACGATTTAGCAATAAAATTATTATGGCCAGACTCATGAACCATTATTGCACTCATAGGATCTACGCGTGAGCCATTACGCTCCATAACAAGCGTCCCGCTCTGATACCAATTGATAACCCAATATATGTGCAATATAACAATAGTAAACCAAACAAGAATAAAACAGTAAACAAGTAAAGAACGATACGCAGAAAGTAAAGAACACACAGGAATTTTTAACGTGGTAAAACCCAATATGGGAAACGTCCACGGTTGTCCTCACGACAACAAATAAATCCACTAGATGAAAAGAGATTTACAAACCTATCAACTACCTGCAATCACTGCGAGTTGACACTCCTGGTTATCTCTAACACCTTGACTTCACCAGAGCACCTTGATGTACGCACAAGACACTCGACTTCTTGATGAACACACAAGAAGACTCGAAGCCGAACTATGAAACAAGCTTACACCAGAGTTCCTTGATGAACACACAAGGATACTCGACTTCTTGATGAACACACAAGAAGACTCGAAGCTAAATCACTATTCAATAAGGAATAAGTAGATGAATGGGGAAGAAGGAAGAAGAAGATGAATGGGGAAGAAGAAGATGAGTTCAATCACCAAAAACAACCAAAACCTAAACAAACTCCAAGACAAGAGATGAATTGGACGGCCAAAGAACTGACTTGTTCTTTGGAAGAGAAACCCTATTTATACTTAGGGTTGGAAACCAAGGAAAATGGGCCGAAAAGTGAAAAACCCACATTGGACGTACGTACGTCGATATGACGTTCGTACGTCTCCATACAAAAATAAGCCTGCTGACTACTTGGACGTACGAACGTCCTGTAAAGGTACGTACGTCCAGAACACAAACAATCTTGCTGACATACCATACGTACGTACGTCCTTAAGAGGTACGTACGTCCTGAACCAAACACCATACTTGTGACACACGACGCAAAGACAAGGACACGGGACGACGCGCGTACAACAAGGTTTTCTTAACAATGAACTCAAGGAGAAATAACCATGGACACTATGTCACAAAATTGATGTCAAACAACTTCATGCCGGTTTCATTAGCCGGGATGTTTTAAGGCCAATATAGAACATTTGAACCATGGGAACGAAATTTTATCCAGACATTCGGCTTTGTATGTACTCCATTTTTTTCCGAACTTATAAGTGGACGAAACTCACTTGTTTTGGAATCTAAAACCTCAAGATCGACAAGGCTTAACCGGGACATTTTAAGGCTAACATAGAACATTTGGACCATGGGAACGAAGTTTTGTCCGGACATTTGGCTTTGTATGTACTCCATTTTTGTTCCGAACTTATAAGTGGACGAAACTCACATGTTTTCGCATAGAAAACGATACACCTAAGAGACTAGCCACTCAATTGCTTAACTCGGGGAGTTCTAAGGCCAAAAAACAACGTTCCGTCCATAAAAACGAGGTTATGTCCGTCCGTTCGGTTGGTATTTACTCGGTTTTCGGTCCGAACTTGGAAATGGACGAAACTCACTTGTTTTGGAATTTAAAAACTCAAGATCGACAAGGCTTAGCCGGGACGTTTTAAGGCTAATGTAGAACATTTGGACCATGGGAACAAAATTTTGTCCGGACATTCGGCTTGGTATGTACTCCATTTTTTTCCGAATTTATACGTTGACGAAACTCACTTTTTTTGGAATCTAAAACGTCAAGATTGACAAGGCTTAACCTGGACGTTTTAAGGCCAACATAGAACATTTGGACCATGGGAACGAAGTTTTGTCCGGACATTCGGCTTTGTATGTACTCCATTTTTGTACCGAACTTATAAGTGGACGAAACACACATGTTTTCGCATAGAAAATGATACACCTAAGAGATTAGCCACTCAATAGCTTAACTCGGGTTGTTCCAAGGCGAAAAAACAACGTTCCGTCCGTAAAAACGAGGTTTATGTTCGTCCGTTCAGTTGGTATTTCCTCGGTTTTCGGTCCAAACTTGAAAATGGACGAAACTCACTTGTTTTGGAATCTAAAACCTCAAGATCGACAAGGCTTAACCAGGACGTTGTAAGGCCAACATAGAACATTTGGACCTTGGGAACGAAGTTTTGTCTGGACATTTGGCTTTGTATGTACTCCATTTTTGTTCCGAACTTATAAGTGGACGAAACACACATGTTTTCCCATAGATAACGATACACCTAAGAGACTAGCCACTCAATTGCTTAACTCGGGGAGTTCTAAGGTCAAAAAACAACGTTCTGTCAGTAAAAACGAGGTTTATGTCCGTCCGTTCGGTTGGTATTTACTCGGTTTTCGGTCCGAACTTTGAAATGGACGAAACTCACTTGTTTTGGAATCTAAAACGTCAAGATCGACAAGGATTAGCCGGGACGTTTTAAGGCCAATATAGAACATTTGGACCATGGAAACGAAATTTGGTCTGGTCATTCGGCTTCGTTTGTACTCCATTTTTTTTCCAAACTTATAAGTGGACGAAACACACATGTTTTCGCATAGAAAACGATACACCTAAGAGACTAGCCACTCAATTGCTTAACTCGGGGAGTTCTAAGGCCAAAAGAACAACGTTCTGTCCGTAAAAACGAGGTTTATGTCCGTCCGTTCGGTTGGTACTTACTCGATTTTCGGTCCGAAATTGGAAATAGACGAAACTCACTTGTTTTGGAATCTAAAACCTCAAGATCAACAAGGATTAGCCGGGACGTTTTAAGGCCAATATAGAACATTTGGACCATGGGAACGAAATTTTGTCCGGACATTCGGCTTGGTTTGTACTCCATTTTTGTTCCTAACTTATAAGTGGACGAAAATCACTTGTTTTGGAATCTAAAACCTCAAGATCGACAAGGCTTAACCGGGACATTTTAAGGCCAACATAGAACATTTGGACCATGGGAACGAAGTTTTGTCCGGACATTTCGGCTTTGTATGTACTCCAATTTTGTTCCGAACTTATAAGTGGACGAAACACACATGTTTTCGCTTAGAAAATGATACACCTAAGAGACTAGCCACTCAATAGCTTAACTCGGGTTGTTCCAAGGAGAAAAAACAACGTTTCGTCCGTAAAAACGAGGTTTATGTTCGTCCGTTCAGTTGGCATTTCCTCGGTTTTCGGTCCAAACTTGAAAATGGACGAAACTCACTTGTTTTGGAATCTAAAACCTCAAGATCGACAAGGCTTAACCAGGACGTTGTAAGGCCAACATAGAACATTTGGACCTTGGGAACGAAGTTTTGTCCGGACATTTGGCTTTGTATGTACTCCATTTTTGTTCCGAACTTATAAGTGGATGAAACACACATGTTTTCGCATAGAAAACGATATACCTAAGAGACTGGCCACTCAATTGCTTAACTCGGGGAGTTCTAAGGCCAAAAAACAATGTTCCGTCCGTAAAAACGAGGTTATGTCTGTCCGTTTGGTTGGTATTTACTCGGTTTTCGGTCCGAACTTGGAAATGGACGAAACTCACTTGTTTTGGAATTTAAAAACTCAAGATCGACAAGGCATAGCCGGGATGTTTTAAGGCCAATATAGAACATTTGAACCATGGGAACGAAATTTTATCCAGACATTCGGCTTGGTATGTACTCCATTTTTTTCCGAACTTATAAGTGGACGAAACTCACTTGTTTTGGAATCTAAAACCTCAAGATCGACAAGGCTTAACCGGGACGTTTTAAGGCTAACATAGAACATTTTGACCATGGGAACGAAGTTTTGTCCGGACATTTGGCTTTGTATGTACTCCATTTTTGTTCCGAACTTATAAGTGGACGAAACGCACATGTTTTCGCATAGAAAACGATACACCTAAGAGACTAGCCACTCAATTGCTTAACTCGGGGAGTTCTAAGGCCAAAAAACAACGTTCCGTCCGTAAAAACGAGGTTATGTCCGTCCGTTCGGTTGGTATTTACTCGGTTTTCGGTCCGAACTTGGAAATGGACGAAACTCACTTGTTTTGGAATTTAAAAACTCAAGAACGACAAGGCTTAGCCTGGACGTTTTAAGGCCAATATAGAACATTTGGACCATGGGAACAAAATTTTGTCCGGACATTCGGCTTGGTGTGTACTCCATTTTTTTCCGAATTTATACGTTGACGAAACTCACTTGTTTTGGAATCTAAAACCTCAAGATTGACAAGGCTTAACCTGGACGTTTTAAGGCCAACATAGAACATTTGGACCATGGGAACGAAGTTTTGTCCGGACATTCGGCTTTGTATGTACTCCATTTTTGTTCCGAACTTATAAGTGGACGAAACATACATGTTTTCGCATAGAAAATGATACACCTAAGAGATTAGCCACTCAATAGCTTAACTCGGGTTGTTCCAAGGCGAAAAAACAACGTTCCGTCCGTAAAAACGAGGTTTATGTTCGTCCGTTCAGTTGGTATTTCCTCGGTTTTCGGTCCAAACTTGAAAATGGACGAAACTCACTTGTTTTGGAATCTAAAACCTCAAGATCGACAAGGCTTAACCAGGACGTTTTAAGGCCAACATAGAACATTTGGACCTTGGGAACGAAGTTTTGTCTGGACATTCGGCTTTGTATGTACTCCATTTTTGTTCCGAACTTATAAGTGGACGAAACACACATGTTTTCCCATAGAAAACGATACACCTAAGAGACTAGCCACTCAATTGCTTAACTCGGGGAGTTCGTTCTGTCCGTAAAAACGAGGTTTATGTCCGTCCGTTCGGTTGGTATTTACTCGGTTTTCGGTCCGAACTTGGAAATGGACGAAACTCACTTGTTTTGGAATCTAAAATGTCAAGATCGACAAGGATTAGCCGGGACGTTTTAAGGCCAATATAGAACATTTGGACCATGGAAACGAAATTTGGTCCGGTCATTCGGCTTCGTTTGTACTCCATTTTTTTTCCAAACTTATAAGTGGAAGAAACACACATGTTTTCGCATAGAAAACGATACACCTAAGAGACTAGCCACTCAATTGCTTAACTCGGGGAGTTCTAAGGCTAAAAAACAACGTTCTGTCCGTAAAAACGAGGTTTATGTCCGTCCGTTCGGTTGGTACTTACTCGGTTTTCGGTCCGAACTTGGAAATGGACGAAACTCACTTGTTTTGGAATCTAAAACCTCAAGATCAACAAGGATTAGCTGGGACGTTTTAAGGCCAATATAGAACATTTGGACCATGGGAACGAAATTTTGTCCGAACATTCGGCTTGGTTTGTACTCCATTTTTGTTCCGAACTTATAAGTGGACGAAACTCACATGTTTTCGCATAGAAAACGATACACCTAAGAGACTAGCCACTCAATTGCTTAACTCGGGGAGTTCTAAGGCCAAAAAACAACGTTCCGTCCGTAAGAACGAGGTTATGTCCGTCCGTTCGGTTGGTATTTACTCGGTTTTCGGTCCGAACTTGGAAATGGACGAAACTCACTTGTTTTGGAATTTAAAAACTCAAGATCGACAAGGCTTAGCCGGGACGTTTTAAGGCAAATATAGAACATTTGGACCATGGGAACGAAATTTTGTCCGGACATTCGGCTTGGTATGTACTCCATTTTTTCCGAATTTATACGTGGACGAAACTCACTTGTTTTGGAATCTAAAACCTCAAGATTGACAAGGCTTAACCTGGACGTTTTAAGGCCAACATAGAACATTTGGACCATGGGAACGAAGTTTTGTCCGGACATTTGGCTTTGTATGTACTCCATTTTTGTTCTGAACTTATAAGTGGACGAAACACACATGTTTTCGCATAGAAAATGATACACCTAAGAGATTAGCCACTCAATAGCTTAACTCGGGTTGTTCCAAAGCGAAAAAACAACGTTCTGTCCGTAAAAACGAGGTTTATGTTCGATCCGAACTTGGAAATAGACGAAACTCACTTGTTTTGGAATGTAAAACCTCAAGATCAACAAGGATTAGCCAGGACGTTTTAAGGCCAATATAGAACATTTGGACCATGGGAACGAAATTTTGTCCGGACATTCGGCTTGGTTTGTACTCCATTTTTGTTCCGAACTTATAAGTGGACGAAAATCACTTGTTTTGGAATCTAAAACCTCAAGATCGACAAGGCTTAACCGGGACATTTTATGGCCAACATAGAACATTTGGGCCATGGGAACGAAGTTTTGTCCGGACATTTCGGCTTTGTATGTACTCCAATTTTGTTCCGAACTTATAAGTGGACGAAACACACATATTTTCGCATAGAAAATGATACACCTAAGAGACTAGCCACTCAATAGCTTAACTCGGGTTGTTCCGAGGCGAAAAAACAACGTTCCGTCCGTAAAAACGAGGTTTATGTTCGTCCGTTCAGTTGGTATTTCCTCGTTTTCGGTTCAACTTGAAAAATGGACGAAACTCACTTTTTTGGAATCTAAAACCAACCTCAAGATCGACAAGGCTTAACCAGGACGTTGTAAGGCCAACATAGAACATTTGGACCTTGGAACGAAGTTTTGTCCGGACATTTGGCTTTGTATTTACTCCATTTTTGTTCCGATCTTATAAGTGGATGAAACACACATGTTTTCGCATAGAAAACGATATACCTAAGAGACTAGCCACTCAATTGCTTAACTCGGGGAGTTCTAAGGCCAAAAAACAACGTTCCGTCCGTAAAAACGAGGTTATGTCCGTCCGTTTGGTTGGTATTTACTTGGTTTTCAGTCCGAACTTGGAAATGGACGAAACTCACTTGTTTTGGAATTTAAAAACTCAAGATCGACAAGGCTTAGCCGGGATGTTTTAAAGGCCAATAGAGAACATTTGAACCATGGGAACGAAATTTTAATCCAGACATTCGGCTTGGTAATGTACTTCCATTTTTTCCGAACTTATAAATTGACGAAACTCACCTTGTTTTGGAATCTAAAAACCTCAAGATCGACAAGGCTTAACCGAGACGTTTTAAGGCTAACATAGAACATTTGGACCATGGGAACGAAGTTTTGTCCGGACATTTGGGCTTGTTTATGTACTCCATTTTTGTTCCGAACATATAAGTGGATGAAACACACATGTTTTCGCATAGAAAACGATATACCTAAGAGACTAGCCACTCAATTGCTTAACTTGGGGAGTTCTAAGCAAAAAACACAAACACGTTCCGTCCGTAAAAACGAGGTTATTTCCGTCTGTGCGGTTGTATTACTCGGTTTTTCGTCCGAACGGGGAAATGGACCGAAACTCACTTGTTTTTGGAATTTAAAACGTCAAGATCTACCAGGCGTAGCCGGGACTTTTAGGCCAATATAGAACATTTGGACCATGGGAACGAAATTTTGTCCGACATTCGGCTTGGTTTGTACTCCATTTTTTGTTCCGAACTTATAAGTGGACGAAACTCACTGTTTGGGAATCTAAACCCCCAAGATTGACAAGGTGCCTTAACCGGAGACTTTTAAGGCCAACATAGAACATTTGGACCATGGGAACGAAGTTTTGTCCGGAACATTCGGCTTTGTATGTACTCCATTTTTGTTCCGAACTTATAAGTGGACGAAACACACATGTTTTCGCATAGAAAAATACACCTAATAGACTAGCCACTCAATAGCTTAACTCGGGT
>CM037007.1:20213526-20360577 GCA_020826895.1 Aquilegia kansuensis
AAAATGCATGATACATACCAAACATACTTAAGAGTTCAGAAAGAGAAAACACCCAAACATATTGCAACTTATTTAAGACAATTGAACTAAACCAATATCTTAGAAAAGATGCATCCAACAACACATACATGGAATAATGAAAGAACAATTTACGCATGCATAAACAGAAGAACAAAAAAACACCAAACAAATAGCCTATGTGGTTAGAGAAATATGCAATTCAAATAACACAAGGCTAGAAACAAACCACATCATCCCAACTATGGGACACCACCAGACCTTTGCAAGTCCAGAAAAACCTTCAACTTATCCTTTCTTACCCATACTTGTTTAACACTAGGCGTGCACACTTTGGGAGTTGAAAAAATATGAGATCTCCCCTTAACCAGCTTTGGAATAGACTTGTCCTTAACTAATTCCACCTTAGTCTTTGACTTCCTTTTGTTGGAGTTCCTGTTTTTCTTAAACCTATGAGAAGAAACATTAAAAGTCCGAGGTCTAGAAAATGCACAAGAAGGAACATAATAATCAACATGATTATAACGATGAGGAACACGAGAATAGGATGCAACATGTTGATTAAAATCCCAGCAAAAGATATCCAAATGACCAACTCTACCACAATAAGAACAATGAAAAACATTAGACTTACTCAAAGAATTCTTATAAGGAGATGTGGTAGTAGAAGATGAAACATGTATGTCACCATTATATTTGTGACATGGCGCCTTAACAAGACCTATACCTCCATTATGAGAACAATATGGCTTATCAGCAAAAACAACCTTACCATTAGCTTTAGACTTAAACTTTTTGCGAGAAACATGTTGAAAAGTATTAATATTAAGTCTAGTCTCAATAGGTGGGGTAGGCAAAAGGGCAGGCAAACTATATTTTACAGGAGTAATCACACTAGATGAACTAGTAGCACTAGCAATAGGAGAGTCAAATCTCGTTTTGTCCAAAACCTGCAATTGGAGTTGAGTAGACGTTAAATCGTTCTTTGTTACCTCATACTCCACCAATAGAGATTTGTATTTCTCATCGACCTCCTGATTTGCCTTCTCTAAAGCTGCAATTCTACATAACAAGTCAAGTTTTTCTTTTCAAAATAATTGAGAAATAGAAATTGCACCATCTGCAGCATAAGAAATTTGTTCTTCAAGAGTCTTAACTTTATCCTGCAAAGAAAGATTAGCCTTTTCCAAATTTTCAATTTTGGATTCATAAACTTCCCCTTGAAGCATATAGTCTTCTGCACAATGTCTGAGTCGTTGTTCTAGAGAATCAACCTTATTCTGCAAACACCATTATCTTCAAAACAAAAATTATCAGAAATAGTAGACACATTACAATTAGCTTTATTAAATTTTTCATGCAAATCAATATTAGCTTTTTGTAATCTTTCACATTCTTTTGCAGAAAGTCTGTAAAGAAGAGCCCAATCACTATTGCTAACAACATACAAATTATCAACCTTTTCAAAATCAGATTTTGGTTTTGTAGATTTAGGCGATTTAGCAATAAAATTATTATGACCAGACTCATGAACCATCATTGCACTGATAGGATCGTTAGCGTGAGCCTTGACGCTCCTTAACCAGCCCCCAGCGACTGATACCAATTGAGAAAAACAAATAGTGCTAATCTAACAGTTCAATATTCAAACAACTTAAACAATATGCAGAAAGTAAATAACACGCAGGAATTTTTAACGTGGTAAAACCCAATATGGGAAACGTCCACGGTTGTCCTCACGACAACAAATAAATCCACTAGATGAAAAGAGATTTACAAACCTATCAACTACCTGCAATCACTGCGAGTTGACACTCCTGGTTACCTCTAACACCTTGACTTCACCAGAGCACCTTGATGTACGCACAAGACACTCGACTTCTTGATGAACACACAAGAAGACTCGAAGCCGATCTATGAAGCAAGCTTACACCAGAGTTCCTTGATGAACACACAAGGATACTCGACTTCTTGATGAACACACAAGAAGACTCGAAGCTAAATCACAATTCAATAAGAATAAGAAGATGAATGAGGAAGAAGGAAGAAGAAGATGAATGAGGAAGAAGAAGATGAGTTCAATCACCAAAACATCCTAAACCAAAACCTAAACAAACTCCAAGACAGAGATGAATTGGACGGCCAAAGAACTCCCATATTCTTGAAACCGGCATTAAGTGGTTTGACATCAATTTTGTGACATAGTGTCCATGGTTATTTCGCCTTGAGTTCATTGTTAAGAAAACCTAGTTGTACGCACGTCGTCCGGTGTCCGTGTCTTCGCGTCGTGTGTCTAAAGTGTGGTTTTTGGTTCAGGACGTACGTACCTTCTCAAGACGTTCGTACGTCCAAGCAGTCAGCAGAAAGTTTGTTTGTCAGGACGTACGTACCTTCTCAAGACGTTCGTACGTCCAAGCAGTCAGCAGAAAGTTTGTTTGGTCAGGACGTACGTACCTTCTCGAGACGTTCGTACGTCCAAGTAGTCAGCAGGGTTTGTATCGAGTGGAGACGTACGAACGTCATATCGACGTACGTACGTCCAAAATGGTTTTTCTCTATTTCGGCCCATTTTCCTTTGTTTTCAACCCTAAGTATAAATAGGGTTTCTCTTCCAAACAATAAGACAGTTCTTTGGCCGTCCATTGTTCCTCCAGTTTTGGTGTTTTGGTTTAGGTTTTGATATTGAAAGTGTTTGTGGCTATTGAACTCAATTCCCTTTCTTCCGCCTTCTCTCAATTCATAACTTTGTGAACTTCCAAGTTTGATTGTGATTTCGGCTTCGAGTCTTCTTGTGTGTTCATCAAGAAGTCGAGTGTCTTGTGCGTACATCAAGGTGCTCTGGTGAAGTCAAGGTGTTAGAGATAACCAGGAGTATCAACTCGCAGTGAGTGCAGGTAGTTGATAGGTTTGTACATCTCTATTTCATCTAGTGGATTTTTTGTTGTCGCGAGGACAACCGTGGACGTTCCCTTTTGGGTTTTACCACGTTAAAAATTTCTGTGTGTTCTTTACCTACTGCATATTGTTTGATTAGTTGAATACTTAATTGTTATATTAGCACTATTTGTAGTTTCTCAATTGGTATCAGTCGCTGGGGGCTGGTTAAGGAGCGTAAAGGCTCACGCTAACGATCAACAGTGCTATGAGTTACTCTGGTAAAACACATGTCTCGGTTGTTGCTCGATTGTCTGATGAACAATCGACTGCTAGTAAAGAATACTCTAGTGATTGTGACAGGGATTTGATTCTGGTTGACAATAATGATTGGGCTACCCTATACCGGTTATCCAGAAAGGAATGTCTAAGGTTGGAGGCACAAAATAGTATTCTTCAGAATAGACTTGAATTACTCTCTGTTAGTTCCTCGTCTATGTCAACTTTGGACAGGGAACCTGAATCTTGGCAGGTTGATAAGGTGACCTTATTGAGCAATCTTGCTGCTCTTGAGCACGACAAGGTCGAATGGGAACCCCGGTGTAATATTTTGTCTACTGAACTAGACTATGTCAAAAAGGAACTGATTCATCTTCAGTCGCTCGAAAACTGCAATGGGTTGTCATCCTCTGAACTACCTCCGCTGTTGCCCCATCCTCCTACCAAAAAGTCTGATAGTCATCACTCTGTGGCCACGGTAGGCATCCGGCGTAAATGGAAACCATTTAGGCGTGCTCCTCCTCAGGGAAGAAAACGTCAAATGCCTTGTTCAGCATGCGGACAGTTTGGACATTGGGCCTCGCAGTGTGTTGTTGCTGCTCATGCTCCACAACCATGGAAGCTGTTTCCACAGCCGTCGTATTTTTATCCGTCTTATCAATATGCTTCTTACTCTCCTCCTTGTAACTTTGCAGGAAATCTTTCAAATGTGGCGATTACTGCCCTTCATGTCTCAAGCTCAGATAGTGAGTGGTTACTTGATAGTGGTGCTTCGAAACATATGTCAGGTAATGCCAAACTTTTCTCCTCTGTTACTGCTATAGATGGTGGAAGTGTTACGTTTGGTAATGGTAAGCGCTCTCCTGTGATTGGTAAGGGATTTGTTGCTGGTATTGGTTTATCTTCAATGATGTTTGTTTGTTAGTTGATGGGTTGCGTGTTAATTTGATCAGTATCAGCCAACTGTGTGATACTGATCATACTGTTAATTTTTCTAAAAATACATGTACTGTGCTTGATAGTTCGGGTAAGTGTATCATGATAGGTAAACGTACATTGGATAATTGCTATGCCATTCAGCCTGTTGCATCCGGCATAAACTGCTTACCTAGCAAATTAAATGAGGGTCTGTTGTGGCATCAACGACTAGGTCATGTCAACTTTGAACACCTGGACAATCTAACTCGGAATGAATATATCAAGGGAGTTCCTAGACTTGGTAGAAATCGTGACGCTGTGTGTGGTGGGTGTCAACTAGGTAAACAGATACGTAGTCCACATTCCAAGAAGAAGTCCATAACCACATCCTCTCCTTTAGAACTCATACACATGGATCTGATGGGTCCTACTCGTACTCCTAGCTTAGGAGGCAAACGATACATCTTGGTTATGGTTGATGATTACACCCTCTTTACCTGGGTATCATTCTTGCGTGAAAAATCTGATGTTTTTCTTGAGTTTCAGGGGATATGTCTTCGTATTCAGAATGAGAAAGATACTCAAATTAAACATGTCAGAAGTGACAGAGGCGGTGAGTTCACAGACACAGGTGTTATTGAGTATTGCATTGCAAATGGTACGTGGCAAGAATTTTCGGCTCCATACACTCCGCAACAAAACGGAGTCGCTGAAAGGAAAAACCGTGTTATTCAGGAGATGGCTCGTGCTATGTTGCATGCAAAGGATGTTTCTGCCAAGTTCTGGGCGGAAGCGGTTCATACTGCTTGTTACATCATGAACCGTGTGTATCTGAGATCTGGTACTACACAAACTGCTTATGAGCTATGGTATGGTAAGAAGCCAAATCTCAAATATATGCAAGTCTTTGGAAGTGTTTGCTATGTGTGCAAGGACAGACAAAGTCTGTCCAAGTTTGATAGTCGAGGTGATGTTGCTCTTTTACTTGGTTATTCCTCTAACAGTAGGACCTTTCGAGTATTTAACTACACCACTCGCAAGGTCATGGAATCCTTTAATGTTGTTGTTGATGACTCGATTATATCTGACTCTTCTGTGTCTACTGGTACACAGGATGTCACAGTTCTCTCACCCGTGTCAGACTCTGTTGACATGTCTCCCATATCGTCACCATTACCTGATAAAGGCGATTCTGATACTAAACCGTCTGTTGCTGCAGAGGAATTGCCTGGTAGGACCAGTGTTGTGCCTACACAGGATGACGTTGTTCCATCATCAGGAGTGACTGATGTGTCTCCAGAACTCTCCACTGTCCCTGCTGATCCTGAAGGGATATTTAATCAAGCATCACCTCGTGTTAAACAATATCACTCCTTAGGTGATATCATTGGGGATGTTAATGATCAACGTCTGACCCGTCGGAGGGCCAAGGAGATGAATTGTGTTCACTATGTTTGCTATCTCTCTTCTTTGGAACCTAAAAATGTTACTGATGCTCTTACTGATGATGATTGGTTGGTTGCTATGCAGGACGAACTCTGTCAGTTTAAGCGTAGTGATGTTTGGACGTTAGTTCCTAGACCCACTCACACTAATGTGGTTGGCACCAAGTGGATCTTTAAAAACAAATTGGATGAGTTTGGGCAGATTGTGCGCAACAAGGCTAGGCTTGTAGCTCAGGGCTATAGTCAGATTGAGGGTATTGACTACGGAGAGACTTTTGCTCCTGTGGCTAGGTTGGAATCTGTCAGGCTTCTTCTTGCTATGGCATGTCACCTGAATTTCAAGTTGTACCAAATGGATGTCAAGAGTGCGTTCCTCAATGGTATTCTCAATGAAGAGGTCTATGTTGAACAACCTAAGGGGTTTGTGGATCACACTTTTCCTAATCATGTCTTCAAACTGCAAAAAGCATTATATGGGTTAAAACAGGCTCCTCGAGCTTGGTATGAACGTCTGACATCTTTTCTACTAGGGAAAGGATTTGTTCGTGGGAGTGTTGATCGGACTCTGTTTATACTAAGAAAGAATGATGAGATTCTTCTCGCTCAAGTCTATGTGGATGATATAGTGTTTGGATCCACGTGCTCCAGTCTTTCTGAATCTTTCTCTCGGTTAATGAGTTCTGAATTTGAAATGAGCTTAATGGGAGAACTAAATTTCTTTCTTGGGTTACAGGTAAAGCAGTTCGATCATGGAGCTTTCATCTCTCAAACAAAGTATGCCAAAGAACTGGTTAAAAAGTTCGGTTTCGGCACTTCAAGTGGTCAAGATACTCCCATGGGCGAGAGGGTACGTCTTGGTAAGGATGTTATGGGTAAGTCTGTTGATATTCGTGAATATCGGAGTATGATTGGTAGTCTCTTGTATCTCACTGCTAGTCGCCCAGATATTTCTTATAGTGTTGGGGTGTGTGCAAGATTTCAGGCTAACCCCAAGGAATCTCATCTCACTGCTGTTAAGCGTATCATTCGGTATGTTGCTAGCACACTTGACTATGGGTTATGGTTCACCAGAGATACAAATAGTGTTGTGGCAGGTTATTGTGATGCTGATTGGGGTGGTAATCTTGATGATCGTCATAGTACCAGTGGTGGCTGTTTCTATGTTGGGAATAATCTTGTTTCCTGGCATAGCAAGAAGCAATCATCTGTATCCATCTCCTCGTGTGAAGCTGAGTATATAGCTGCAGCTAGTGCATGTACACAACTTCTGTGGATGCGTCAGATGCTTCGGGACTATGGCATTCAACAACAGGCGATGGACTTGTTCTGTGATAACACCAGTACCATTAGCATCTCCAAAAATCCTGTTCAACACTCACGAACAAAGCATATCGACATTCGTCATCATTTCCTACGTGAGGCAGTTGAAAAGGGTGATATAGCAATGGAATTCATTCCTACTGAACATCAGCTAGCGGACATTCTTACAAAACCTCTTGATGGAGCTCGTTTTCACTCCTTGCGTAAGTCTATTGGGGTTGTATCTCTTTCCTAATTGGTTTTGGTCTTTTTCTTCTTCTCTCTCTGTTATTATCTCTCTGGTCATGTCTGGTTTGTTATTGGTTGGGTGTGTTGATTCTTTCTAAATCAGTTGTCGGTTAAGGTACTTTTCTGGGGTTGGATGGCTCAGTAGTCATGAGCGTCGCTTTGTTAAGGGTCTTAAGTCTAATCTATTGCGCATTGGTCAGTTGTAATGCTAAGTTTAGGTTTATGTTTAGGATGTGTAGGTTAAGTTTTTTTTGTGTTGTTGATATTGAGGACATACTACTTTCCTTACTGTGTGGATTCTATTTTACAGTTATTTATAAGTTTGGCATCTTCAACTGGTTTTCTGTCATGCATAGTTGTCGGGCTACATCATACTCTATTTGTCTTGGTTGTTTCTACATGATGCATTTACATGTAGTTGGATTGTCATGTTAAATACCTGTACATCTCCAGCTTTATATGTTTTTCCTTCATGGTCATGGTGGTCATCTATAGTTTACAGTTATTTATAAGTTTGGCATCTTCAACTGGTTTTCTGTCATGCATAGTTGTCGGGCTACATCATACTCTATTTGTCTTGGTTGTTTCTACATGATGCATTTACATGTAGTTGGATTGTCATGTTAAATACCTGTACATCTCCAGCTTTATATGTTTTTCCTTCATGGTCATGGTGGTCATCTATAGTTTTCTACCTCTTGCAAGTGGTCAATGACTCACAAAATCCCCAGCCATTTGAATGTCTTGAGAGCATACTCATTTGGCTAAGAACCCGTTGGGGCTGTGAGGGTCATGCTCTGACGGATGCACTCAAGAGATGTTAGTTCTTGTGTTGCACGTTACCATGGTATTGCACTTCTTGAGTGTGTTTTTGCCGAAAATATGTAGGCTACACCCTACCCTCGTGTTCTGGTCAAAGATGGAGATATTATATACTCCCACACGGGAATGGCATTTGGTTCAAATGGTTTTACATACTAACAAAAAAAAAAAAAAAAAAAAATGATGAATGAATGAAACTGAAATGATAAGTGACTTTCACATTTGTTTAGTTGCAAGACAAGTAGAAAAACAAAGTTTTGTGTTTTCCTTGGTTTTGTTGCCGGTTCTCTTTCTCATCGGTTCGGTTGCACGAGATTTTCAATCTATTCAATGTTCATGTTTCTAGGATGTTTCCGGAGTTTGGTATTGGTCTATCAGTTTCTTCGGCTTGCTTGCATCATTCTAGGAAGTACCATGGCTTGGTGTATGATGTAGCTCTTCGATCTTGCATTCACTTGTGGTTGAGGTTTGTTTAACTTGTAATTTTCTACAGTTGGAATCCCTACAATAAGTAGAAACGGTTCCTTGTGATGTCTCTCAATATTTGTTTGGGTTGTTATTCGGGTTGTTCTCTAGTCCTTAGGTTGGTTCTTCATCTTTTTATATATTTACAAAAAAAAAAAAAAAAAAAAAAAAAAAAAAAAGGGGTTCGTACGTACGTCTTCAAGACGTTCGTACGTGGAGGGGGACAGATCTTTTTGCAACGTACGACCGCTCCTAGGACGTACGAACGTGTTGTTTAACAGATGTTTTTTTTGGGGTCCCGACGTTCGAACGTTCTTAGAACGTCCGTACGTTCCTGATACAGTTCGGCCCAATTGCTGTTTAACTTCAAAATTCTGTTTAAACCAAAGGCCAACTGTTAGATCAATTGTGTTTCCTTCTTTTTGTGACACTATAAGCTGTTTGTTTTTGGATCTTCCTCTCTTTTCTTGCGTGCACCTGTTCTCCTTCTCTTGTCGTTTGTTCCCCTGTTTCTATTTCCACACTTAGATCCTTGTGTGTTCTTGGATATTGCTATTTTGTTATTCCTACTTGTTCTATTCTGGTTTGCAGTAAATTTCTGCTGGACCTTTCTTATTGGGCCAAAGTTAGGTTTCTTCTTGTTGTTCTATATATATGGAGACTACTCTTCTTTTCCTGAAATTGTGTTTTCTTATCTTCTTCTAGTTCTCTCTTTGTTCTTCAGATTTTTCTTCAATGGCAGAATATGAACTTCATGGAGTTTTTGTTCCGGCTGTTGGTTATGTGTCGTTTATGGTGATGGAGTACAAAAATAATGCAAAGGTTTGTCGGTTGTGTCGTGTTCCCCATGGGTATGACTATATTCATAAACCTTTCCTTAATCCATGTTTGGTTCATGTCAATCATTGGGAGAGACTACCGGGACATCTTCAAAATCGTATCTTGGAGTTGGTTGGATATCCGAAGGTTCCTGGACTTGCTGCTCCTCTCACCGACTGTGGTTTGGATAGCAGGATTGAGGAGTTGTTTTGTAAGAGTGAATGGATGGAGGACTATGATGAGCATGTGATAGCTCGGTGGAATAGACCTTCGGCTCGTGCGGAAGCTTATTTCTCCCAGTTTCCTCTCGGCCATTGGGAACGAGTTTTTCGGATTCGTTAACTTAAGCTTTATGTTTTGTCCTTCCTTGCTTCTTGTGTTTATGAATTATTATGTTTGGTTTGTAGTTGGTTTCATGAGACTTTAAGAGTTTGGTTAGGTTTATTTTTTTTATCATTGAGAGTTGTTTTGTCTTAATTGCTTGGTATTGAGTTCTTTTCTTGGTTGTGTGCTTATCATTGTTGTTTCTTGTTTCTCCTGTTGGTTGGTTATTTTGTTCACTTATTGTAACAAAAAGGGGGAGATTTATGACTCTAATTACTAACAATCGTCTCTTTGTTGTTAGGTTATTCTTGGGTCATGTTTCAGGTATGCTACAAGTATGGGGGAGTTGCTCGAAGGAACTTCTGTTACTTCGGAAATTCTTAGTTGCTTCCGTTCGATCTCTGATGGTTGAAGCGTCTTGATCAAGCTGGATATCAAGAATTGGTGACTTGGTATGTGTTCTACCTTGAGTGATTTTGTAGGCATGATTTATAAATGCCATGGTTTGGGCTTGTAAGCACATTTTATAAGTGCTATTAGAGTCATAGGTTTTTGTCACAAAATCAATGTCAAAGGGGGAGATTGAAACCGGCATTAAGTGGTTTGACATCAATTTTGTGACATAGTGTCCATGGTTATTTCGCCTTGAGTTCATTGTTAAGAAAACCTAGTTGTACGCACGTCGTCCGGTGTCCGTGTCTTCGCGTCGTGTGTCTAAAGTGTGGTTTTTGGTTCAGGACGTACGTACCTTCTCAAGACGTTCGTACGTCCAAGCAGTCAGCAGAAAGTTTGTTTGGTCAGGACGTACGTACCTTCTCAAGACGTTCGTACGTCCAAGCAGTCAGCAGAAAGTTTGTTTGGTCAGGACGTACGTACCTTCTCGAGACGTTCGTACGTCCAAGTAGTCAGCAGGGTTTGTATCGAGTGGAGACGTACGAACGTCATATCGACGTACGTACGTCCAAAATGGTTTTTCTCTATTTCGGCCCATTTTCCTTTGTTTTCAACCCTAAGTATAAATAGGGTTTCTCTTCCAAACAATAAGACAGTTCTTTGGCCGTCCATTGTTCCTCCAGTTTTGGTGTTTTGGTTTAGGTTTTGATATTGAAAGTGTTTGTGGCTATTGAACTCAATTCCCTTTCTTCCCCCTTCTCTCAATTCATAACTTTGTGAACTTCCAAGTTTGATTGTGATTTCGGCTTCGAGTCTTCTTGTGTGTTCATCAAGAAGTCGAGTGTCTTGTGCGTACATCAAGGTGCTCTGGTGAAGTCAAGGTGTTAGAGATAACCAGGAGTATCAACTCGCAGTGAGTGCAGGTAGTTGATAGGTTTGTACATCTCTATTTCATCTAGTGGATTTTTTGTTGTCGCGAGGACAACCGTGGACGTTTCCCTTTTGGGTTTTACCACGTTAAAAATTTCTGTGTGTTCTTTACCTACTGCATATTGTTTGATTAGTTGAATACTTAATTGTTATATTAGCACTATTTGTAGTTTCTCAATTCTTTGGAAGAGAAACCCTATTTATACTTAGGGTTGGAAAACACAGAAAATGGGCCGAAATAGTGAAAACCCATATTGGACGTACGTACGTCGAAATAACGTTCGTACGTCTTCCACACGAAACGAGCTGCTGACTACTTGGACGTACGAACGTCCTAAACAGGTACGTACGTCCAGACCAAACAAACTTTCTGCTGACAGACATGACGTACGAACGTCCTAAGAAGGTACGTACGTCCTGAACCAAAAATCACACTTTAGACACACGACGCGAAGACAAAGACACGGGACGACGCGCGTACAACTAGGTTTTCTTAACAATGAACTCAAGGCGAAATAACCATGGACACTATGTCACAAAATTGATGTCAAACCACTTAATGCCGGTTTCAAATCGCGTTGTACTTGCTAGGGATGTTTACAACCCTGAATTTGGCCGTGAAAACGACCTTGTCATCTTTTCTACCCGCTGTGACGGGCAACATTATTTCTCCCTTAGGATCTTCCCTGGAGTGGTTGAAGCCTAAGACTGGGGTGAAATTTGGGAGGAGAACTGAATCGGGCAACCTCATATTCTTGAAGGTCCTGTACATGAGGATGTTGCAGGATGCGCCAGAGTCGATGAATACTCTCTTCACAGTGTAATCTGCAATTCGCAGCTCGATGACTAGGGCGTCATTGTGAGGAGTGACGACCTTGCTGAGATCGTCCTCAGTGAAAGTGATGTCTGAATCTTGGCGGGCAGGGATGTTGATACGAGCTGCTCGACCAGTGATGGAGTAGACATGGTGGAGATGTTCTACTCGTCTTTTCTTATCTCTTGAAACCGGGGTGGAGAAGGTTTCATCAATCATGTAAACCACATGATCGTCTGAGTCGCTGTCACTGTCCACTTTGTTTGCGACCTTCTTGTTGATTTGGTCGCGTAGGTCACCTGTTGGACCTAGGCGCTGTGAGAGGCTACGCCCTCTGCTGCGGATTAGGCTGGCAGAGGCCGTTCTGGCCTTGCTGCTGTTTCTTTTGGGGGAGCGGGAAGGCGTTCTGGATTGCTTCCTCGCTCGTTTGCTTGCTGCATCCTCGTTCCTTCCGAGGATCCAGTTGTTGAGCCTCTTTTCATCGGCCCATGTTTGGAGTGCGCGTTTCAGAACGCGACAGTCATCTGTCTGGTGACACCGTACCTTGTGGATTTTGCAGTACGGCCGACCAGATGTATCCTCCAGCTGTGTGGAGATGGGGACCTTGCACCAATGGTTGTGCTTGATCCGCTCATAAATATAACCGGCTGGTCGCGTGAACCGGTGATATTCTCGTTGCTCAGTGGGCAACGACTTAGCTCTAAACCTCTTTCCATCTGAACGAGGTCGCTTGGTAGAATCAGTCTCCACATTATTGACTATGTGATTCTTTTCCCTCCCAGTGAGGGCTTCTTCGAGC
This sequence comes from Aquilegia kansuensis, assembly GCA_020826895.1. Classification (NCBI taxonomy): domain Eukaryota; kingdom Viridiplantae; phylum Streptophyta; class Magnoliopsida; order Ranunculales; family Ranunculaceae; genus Aquilegia; species Aquilegia kansuensis. The sequence goes on from CM037007.1 coordinate 20,225,975, forward strand.
TTGATATATCGGTCGACTTTCAGATATAGCTCGTCTAGTGATGAGGGTCTCTTCATGGCTAGAGACTTGTAGAGGTCCGATCCCTGGATCAGACCGTGAGAGAATGCAATAGTTGCAAAGGCTTCATGCTCCTTTGCGAAATCCTGAATGGAATGCAACTCGGATTTAAAACGAGCAAAGAATGTGCTCAGAGACTCACCATTCTGCTGCTTGACCTTGAATATTGAATCGATGGTGACGGGTCTTTTCTTGTTATGGATGTAGAAGATTACAAACTTTTTCTCGAGCTCTGCAAACGAGCTGATGGATCCTGGCTTCAGTCGGTGAAACCAGTCGAGAGCTGGTCTTGTGAGGCTGGACTGGAACAGCAGACACAAAAGATGATCTTCCTTGATCAGTGGGAGGGATTTCCGGAATCCCTTGACGTGGTCGGTTGGATCTCCGACTCCTGCATATTGGTCAAACTTGGGGGCATTCAGCTTGTTAGGCAAATCGTGCTCCAGGATCTCCTTTGAGAAAGGAGACTCCTGGAACTGTTGGAGGGACTGGACAGCAAGCTGCTCCGCAGTGTGGCTCCTAGACTGGTACTGAGCCTGGGATGCTTTGAACTCCGCCAGTTGCTGGCTGAGTTGCTCGAAGTTCTTATTGGAGTCATCAGCAGGGATGACTCCGTGTCCACCATTTTCAACTTGTGTCGGGTTTGGTTGTGCAGCCTTCAGCAGTGCATTTTCTTCCTGCAAGCGTGTAATCTGTGCCTGCAGATCTTGGATGGTTAGTTCCTGTGTAGTCATTTGAGTGAGTGAGTTTTGATTTTGGGTGGGAGGGTTTGGGTTTTTCGAATTATATCGAATTCCTTGCAGTCGGCGCCAAATGTATTAACCTATTTCTAGATTAATGCATTAACTGAGGTCAGGTCGCTGGGGAGACTTGACCAAATGGGAGTGTTTGAGGTCGGGGTGGCTGCACCTCGTTGAGATCGAGATTGCCTACGTACTCTAGCTCGGGGGAATTGAACTTAGAGATCAAGCCATCGTAGTTCTGTTTATATAGAAGGTGGAAGGGCGTGGATCGTGGATCTTGCAGATTCTCCGCCATCATAATGAGGATTAATTGTGTAACGAATGAGGAACGTCTCTGTGACTTAATTATGTAACTGACGAAGATATTTTGTGCATTGAATGGGAACACGTGTGTGTGAGCAGGACGCTGTTGGTCTGGAGGTCGAGTCGTTGTGGTCGAGTTGTTGGGAGGTCGGAGTCGTAGCGACCTGATAGATGTATGACTGTGCCACGTGGCTGCTTTTGATTGGCTGTAGTATGTAGTACCCCTACAGGCTTATAAAAGAAGAAGATGATATTGCATATTAAATCTCGAAGGTGGTTGATCATCATTGTATTTTTTCTTCTAAGTTTTTGAATGGTTTTTTTTTTATTATTGTCAAGCAGGGTTAGTTGTTGTTTTATAGTATTTTTGGTTTTAGTTTAGGGTTTTCAATGTATTGTATTTTTTTTGGACTTCCATATATCATGTGCAGACTATGTGGGTTCAATTTCTAGTGGTCCATGTATAAACATATAATGCTGGACCGTCTGATATTTTTTGGCAGAGTATTTGATTACCCGACTGATACATTTTTGTCGGGTGCAAAGCTTGGATATGATAGTATAACAAACAAAGTACAGTCACTTACCTCTTGGAGAAGCTCAAATGATTCTGCAAGGGGGTTATATATATTGGAGTAAAGGTACTGGAGGATGCAACCTCAGTGTTTCCTTCACTACAGCCTGTAAATATGGTAGTCTCCATATGTCGTTTTCTGTAACCTTTTGGCTTCGGCCTACTACCTCATCAAGCTCAGCCTCAACCTTCTTCAGAACATGGGGGTTTCGCAGAAGCTCTGTCATCGCCCATTCTATAGTGCTAGTACTTTTGTCTGTAGCTGCTAAAAACAGTTCCTACACCATTCAAGTACAAGAACATTCAGATATATGATGGTCGAAATTTAAAACAAAAATATGAAAATTAATAATAATACATATAAATGTAGACAAATGAATTGAGCAATTCACTAAAGAAACCACCATGGTGTTAACTGCACCTAATCGAAGCCACAACACCGGACCATATTTTTTACTTAGGTTGGTTAAGGACTGGTGTGGCGCTGCGCCTAAATCAAGGAAGTTTCCGATTATAGGCCATCCTGGAGGACCTGGTGGCCGGTTTTTGGATGAACTGAAGAACTTATTCTTAAGGATAAGCAAAGCAATTGCAATGCATATTCCTGACCAGATTGTAGAAGACAATGTCTACTCCATGGTATGTTTAGAATGAACTTAACTTTGTGAATCTGAATTCAAATGGCTTGCAACACTCATATACTATATACACTCAGATTGGTTAAGATTGCAGTCAGTCATCTCTAAATCTTTACCAGGCATGTACTATTAATTCTGTCTCACACAGCTTTTGGTTCTTTCTTTTGCAGACGCAGTACATGTTAGATCAGCTTACTGACCTTCAGATAAGGGTAATGGTTGGGTTGACATGCAGTTGAAAGCTCTTCTGCGAGTGGTGTCTCTCGTACCTTAAAGGGCTAGCTTTAATTAAGCTTATTCTGGCAAAGCTAGGAACAGAAATGGTACATCACTAATTAAGATAATTTTCATGAAAATTCGATCACCACTATGGGAAAGCATTGTAAATCCTTGTTGTTTGTTTCTGCATGGACTTTTCTCCAATGGTGACTTATTTCCCATTGTATGTTTTTGTACAGATGGTGTTTAATTTGTAATGATCCATCTTTTTGTTGAATAAAAACTTTAATTTGCTGATATATTTCTCTGTCAACACAGTACATACTCAGGCACATCTGAAAATTAAGAGGTGATCGATCGATCTATATTTCTAGCTAGGATGTTATATATATTTTGCACCAACTGATAACCAGTACCTGAAACATATGAATCATATATTTATCGCTGTGAATCAAGTCAAATAGAGCTATCTTTGTGCAAGCATATTATAGAAGGACGTTAGGTTTACAGTCTTACTTCCATATATCCCCAACAAAGGGGCAAATACCAAAGCAGAAAAGTAGAATATACCCCCAACAATGGGGCAGATACTGTTAGTGACTTTGCATTACAAAGGCCTCCGAGTAACATTATAATATTTTTTCCTTCCTTTCAGCTTCACTATCATCACAATATCAGCTTCACTTCCCTACTCACTATCAGTGCTACTATCAGTTTCATTGTCAGGATCATCGCCATTATTGTCAGCTCTGTGATAATAATCACTGTCATCATCAGCATTGCTATAAACATCATTGTCAGCAGCATAACTGTCAATGTCAGCACCGCAATTAGCGTCACTGTCAGCATCAGCATCATCACTGTCAGCACCAGCACATCACTGTCATCATCAGCATTGCTATAAACATCATTGTCAGCAACATAACTGTCAATGTCAGCACCGCAATTAGCGTCACTGTCAGCATCAGCATCATCACTGTCAGCACCAGCACATTACTGTCATCATCAGCATTGCTATAAACATCATTGTCAGCAGCATAACTGTCAATGTCAGCACCGCAATTAGCGTCACTGTCAGCATCAGCATCATCACTGTCAGCACCAGCACAGCATTAAAGCATACACTAATCCAGCCTTTGATCAAGTACCAAAGTATTGAATAAATAGCAATAATACAAACCTGAGTGTCGTGTTAAAGAAAGCTCAAGTACCCCTGCATAGACCAAATTGAGAGTTACAAATACACCAACAAAATCTGCAAGGAGTAATAATAGCTAAATAAAACAGAATGTATTTTCTACTCTGTCAGATTAATCTTATAATGCCATTGCAGTAATCTAAATTCTAAAGTCATCAAACCAGAATTTGGATAAAGATTTAAATAGAAATGAGAGATATAATACGTTATAAACTTGAGGAAAATAGTACTTTACGAATGAGTAATCTGGTCATACCTGTAATCAATTAGAGAAGAACTTCAGGGTAAACAACATTGGTTGTTTTGTCATCATCTTCATTCTCTAGGAGAACAAATATTCGATTGGAAGAAGTACACCTTGATAATGCCACATATAATTGGCCATGACTGAAGACATGGTTTCGCAAGTCTATACCCACATACTTAACTGATTGTCCTTGTGACTTATTAATAGTCATTGCAAATGCCAATCGAACTGGGAATTGTCGTCGTGCCATTTGGAAAGGCGTTTCTGAAACAGATGGTTGAAGAGTTATACCTGGTATGAATACATAATTTCCAGCATGGCTACCATTAAGTATCTTTGCTTCTATAACTCTTGTAGCAAACTGGACAACCATTAGACGCGTTCCATTACATAAACCATCTCTCGGTTGAAGGTTCCGTAGCAACATTATTGGACAACCAACTTTAAGTTGGAGTTTGAATGGTGGAAGACTCGGTGGATCCAGTGCTTGCATATTCTCGTTTAATATACTGTTTCCCCTATTCTCGATTGGTTGATCATCTTCAATGGCTTTATCAGCAGCTAGGTACTCATGTAATTCACCGGGAAAATGATTTATTGCTAATTCATTAAGAGTAGCTACATCATCATTGCGAGCAGAAAGAATAGATCGTTCTTGCAAGTAGGTCTCGGTAGCTACCTCTTCCACATTCAAATTGGGGTAAACTTTAAACAAAAGATCCATGGTACTCTTACACCTTTTGATCTCTGAAGGCAATTCCACATCTTCTTTAGGATTTGTTCCTATCTGTAAATTATAATATCAAGGGTATAATAAGCAAAGGTTTAAACGTAGATATAAACATAAGAACTATTGTTGAAATTTAAAAATTACCTAGATATGAAAATAACAAATATTGTTGAAATTTAAAAATTACCTCAATCAAATAATCTGCGAACTTGACATTTTCAGTATCATTACTGTTCAGTCGCATATTTTTAACCCAAGTTAAGAGTCTAACACCACTCCACAAATGTGATTTTGTTAGACATGCACGAACAATTTCTTGTCTAGTTCCTTTAGTAATGACAGGGAGAGTCTGTTTGAAGTCACCGCCCAGAACAACTGTAACTCCTCCAAACGGTTCATTAATTTCACGAATATCCCTTAGTGTACGATCAACAGCTTCCACGCAGAACTTATGTTGCATTGGTACTTCATCCCATATAATCAGTTTCGCTCTCTTGAATAATTCTGCATGGATTGTTTGCTTTGTGACTGAACAAACAGAGTCGTCTAGAACTTCAAATGGAATTTTGAATGTAGAATGAGTTGTTCTTCCTCCTGTCAATAATAAAGATGCAATTCCCGATGAAGCAACCATTATGACAATATGACCTTCACTTCTCAATGTATCTGCTACAGTATTATAGACGAACGTTTTTCCTGTTCCAGTCGGACCACTTAGGAAAAATACTTGTCCACTATCATTACGAACAGAATTTGTAATCTCGGTATAGGCATTTAGTTGTTCAGTATTGAATCTTGCAACTTTTTCTTGAGCCTTTTCATATAATCCCTGATACACGAAATTCTGATGCTCTGTAATAAGACGGTTGGTAACTACTTCATTCCATGCTTTACACGGTAAAGGCATGTTTGGGAAATCTGATAATGTCTTACCACTCTCCAGCAAGTAGTCATTCATTAAGAACAACCCATAGTCACACACATCACTATCACTGGGATCTTGAATGCCAAATTTTGTTTTCAGTTGGTACGGCAAGTCGTCACATATTTTTAAAGCATTTTTCTCCCATAGAATTTCCGGTCGAGAAGGATTACATTCAGTTAGGATCAAACAGAATAATCTCCGTACCTGTTTACCATTTAAAACTATGAATTAGTGGCGGATTTTCAATAAACAAAATATATGGAATTTAATAATTATTTTCTGCAAAGTAAAACAGCAGGGGAAGACATCAGCAAGAATATTATTCAATGAAAGTAAAGGCTACAGTGCAGCAGGTGAAAGGGTGAATTTTAGGGACTGTTATGGTGTGTGTTGGCAAAGGACTTGATAATAATAAAATCCTTCTCCATTGATTCTTTGATACCAGGATGCGTACTTTAACAGCAACAACAATGTCATTGAGTTGTCTATCTGGGTATCGAGATCTTAAAGTAGCTCGGTGCACTTGGAAAACATGTCCAGATGCAGCAGGCACCTCTTCAGACCCATTAAAAAAATTTCAGAAAGTTTGCGACCAAATACCTTTTCAATAGTGTTTTTTGTATAGAAAAATCTATGTTCTGACGCTACAGTTTGAATCTTTGAAAGCTCAACACTTAGAGGCCGGACCTGACCCCACTAACCCATGCTATAAAGGCAGGAGATTTATAAGGGTCCATATTATCATTTGCTACCAGAAAACGACTGCCATGTGCTATAAGGATATTTAAACTTTGGAATATATGAAAGAAATCCATAGGTTATCTTTCTCCATCTAATATATTATAATTTCAAAAGTCTAAATGTGACCCATAATAAAAAAGATACAAAGATTTAATCGAAACCAGGAGCAGGTCTGACAGAACAGACCACACAGTGTAATGGACAAATCAGTACACTTTTCCCAGTGTCCTGAATGTAAACATGCAGCATTTAACCATAAGTCAGGGAGCCAGGGATGATCAGATCAGCTTAAGATTCTGGCATTTTGGGCTAAAATAACCAAAAACATGGATGAAGTCACAAAATCCTTCCCCTACTGGTATGTTATCAAATTCAGTAACACAATCCATTAGATCACCTCAGTCATCTATTCTTCCATATCTTCGATGACGTCACTGTCATCTGTATGTGGTAGTGTCCTAAATTCAGACCATTTACAATCAGCCTACCCCCCTAATGGTACTAAACTCATAGTTAGAAACTATGTCCCCTGAATCAGATTACAACTACTATTCTGCAGGGATGACAATTAGGCCACATCATATAAGGATAGTCTACTAATCTGTAGGAAAGTTAGGTGGAATTTGTGAGTAGAGTGTAGAGATTACATCATTGTGTTTTCATGGTGGTCCACAACTTCATCCTTGGGGGCAAAAACTTGAAGTGTTTATAGCTATAAATGCAACAGTAAACAGTTTTCATACTTAGATAAAACAGTTTTAATATTTAGACATATAAAACAAAATGTAAACATATATTGTGAGTACCTGATGACCAGTTTTCATTATTACAGCTTCTTCTAGGCCTTTGTCCCATTCATTGTCATCTTCTAGAAGACCTCGAGCAATGCATGCTTCTCTGTATGTCTTATGTTCGATGCCATCCACACTATATAAGGATTCAAATGACGATGGTCCTTTCACAACGGTTAATAGTAACCTAAGGTAAAATCTTTCACTAGAATTTGGATTGGCAAAATACATCCGACCAATAGAAAAGGCTGAAGTAACTCTTGGTGTCCATTTCTTGTTATCCTTGCACCATTTAAAATGTTCAGGAAATTCTTGGTAAGTATAAGCTTTAGTAGTAGGATTTTTTCTATACCAATCGAAATATGCAGTCAAAGATGATTTCTGATTTTCAGCCTTTTCTTTTACTTGTTCTGGCGTGTCGTTAGGATTGAAGACACACACATGCATACCTTTCAGATGAAGCGCAAGTCTAGTGACACATGGTAGTTCTTCATGTATTCGGAATCCATATAATCTCCACGCTGCTTCAGTAGGACCTACATATCGAGCATCAAGATACTGTTGAATTTCATCATCTTCCGCCTCAACCACCATTGTGGTTCTATCATGGCCTTTGTAAATGTACTTGTTAATATATTTGACTGCCCTTACTGATGCACAAATTTCCACATTAATGTGGCAATCAAACATTTCTGATAAATGAGGATTGTATGGGACTACATCTTTGTTATCAACCAGGTGTCCTCTAACATGATAACTTTTACCAGTTTTTCTTCGCCTATAAATTGGGTAGCCATCCACATCTATTCTGGTATCATTTACATTTTCTCTTGGATATCTAGACCTGCAAACCTTGTTCTCCATACACACTGATTCCATGTTGCGAGTACCACAGGGACCATGAACCATGCATTTCTTGATAGTTTCAAACAAAGCTGGATGTTTTATAGGATCAGGGAACTCAGCACAAACAATTCTGTCCACTTAATCTGTCGTCCTGATTTTGTCTTCAGGGTGAAGAAAAAGCAATGCATGCATATGTGGAAGGCCGCGTTTTTGAAATTCTATTGTATACACCTTTGCAACAACTCTTCCAAATAATCCTCTATTTTCTATTTCATGCATAATTGCTTTTCTTTTAAGCTCGAACACACGTGCAACTAAATCAGGACGATCTAATGCAGCTTGACCTGGCTTAAGCTCATTCTGAATTTCTGGCCATTTTGGATTAGCAGTCACCGTCATGAATATATCTGGATGTTTGTAGTATCTGGTAATCGCCATAGAATCCTGGTAGATTTCATACATATGCCTTGGACTGCCTAAATGAGTGGACGGTAGAATGAATTTTTTCCCAATGTCATTAGGATTGTGACCATTGGTAACAATATCCGTCAATCCACTATATACATCGCAGCGCAGATCAGCTTGGTGTGTCCTAATCCAATATAATCGATTTTGTTCATAGGACGCCCAGGCATCTACAATAAATTGTTGGAACAAAAGGCCAGCTCGAAATAAAGCAGAATATTCAGTCGTTCTCTCAAATAAGCGATAGCAGAAATACTGAAGCTGAGTCAATCTATTCTTTTTTTCTTTACCTGTAACTGTAAAATACCGTTCGTTCTTGACATCCCAATGTTTCATATCTGTAGACCAACCAAGATCTCCAGTTGGAAATAGTAAGACATAGTGTGACGGCAAATACAGTGGGTGGCATTCGGTTATTCTTTCGAGATTGTTATTCTTCAGGTGCAGTATTATGTCTCGCTTCGATGTCGGTTCAGTCCCATCCCCAGGAATAATAACAGCAATATCTTCAGACGTTGGGAGATTATAGCGTCTAGGATCAGTAGTGGGCGTATAAGCTAACCTTATAGGTATACTTTCACCGCCATTGTTATTAGCTGATTTCAGAACATCATACGCACCTTTGTATATTTTGCACCACTCATTTGATTCCAATAGAGTTTCTTGAATTATTTTCAGAATAGCTGAATTTAAGTGAAGGTTCCTTTTCTGTCGGCAATCCAATGCAATATGGGGATCATAAGTATATAGCTGTGAATAACTTGGAGATTTGTCTGATTCCGGTAACAACGATCCAATTTGATGGGACAACTGACCATGAATTGTGAAAGAAGTTGGTCCTCGACCTTTTAGAATACGTTTGTCCATTGAAACACCCAAACTGGAGAAGGCATTAGCAGCATTATAGGATCTAATATCTTTCCTGAAAGATCTTGCCAGTGAATTTCTTCCTTCGTATAATAATTTAATAGCAGAAGGCAATGGTGTAAGTAGTGGCAACTTTATCTTTCCTTGCAGGCAACACATACCGAAAAATGACTTCTTTTTAGTGGATTTAGTCAATCGTTCATCTAACCAATGATAAGCAGAACATGATGGACATATGACATCCATTTTCCCAAGATAGTGTCTTTCTTTTGGAATATTTTCTACTTGATCGATTGGTATGTGAATTTCATCTTCTAATATAGTATCGTAATGAGAATCACTTACAGGATGAACATTAGTAGTAGAATCATTTTCTTCCATGTTTGTCCTTTCTTTGAAAAAATCAATAATTGGATAAAACATTAGTTTTTAAACATAATTCTCAAATTTAAAAATAAAAGGAAAATAAACTTGCCTAAGAAATTGTCTATTGTAAAAGGGGAAAATCAATTTAAAATAGAGTGACAAAGTATGGAATTAGAATTTGTTGAACCTTAATTTGCAACAATCAACCTTAATTTGAAGAAATTAAAAACGTCATTTAAAAATTAGTTTATTTAAACTGTGTGTGATGAAGATGATAATGATGATGATGATAAGAGATGTGAAACCTTAAGAAATGTCAAACAAATTATAATCATTCTAACCCAGTATAGTACAATAATTTTTCGATTTCCTTCAAAAAATTTTGGCTATCCTCTGGGATAATTCAAAAATCGGGCTTTAAATTAAAAATCTAAAAATTTATATTAGTAAATAAGAAATATAGTTAACTATATATAAACAACTTACTTCATAGGGCATCGTTTTATAACATTGTATTCACGGGAAGAATCTCCAGTTGACGATGAACCATAGAAATATGTAATAACCTCAACAATAAGTTGTTTTCCTTTGGTTTCTTCTAATAACTGATTTCCAGCTTGTGATCCTCCATCCACAACGTGTTCCACAGCTTGTGATACTCCATCCACTATTCCATCCATTGAATAAAGAAAAAAAATTTCGTTTTCTTTTTGTTTTTCTTTTTTCCTTCGAAGACGTTGGCTTATTGTGTGAGTCTTGTCCAATGGAGTGCTACAAATAATGAAACATTTGTCAATTTCTTTCAAATATAAGTTTATATGAATTGCTATGGCCAATACAATTATACGTACTTTGCATTCCATTCTTTATTCGGCGTTGTGTTTTGTTCTTTGGAATTCCCAACAGAACGTTCTCTCTCTCTTCTTTTTCGTTGACTGGTTTGTTGCCTGCTTAGCCCTTCAAGGTTTTCTTCTTGCATGCATTGCCTTTAGAAAACAATATTATATTTTAAAATTTTTTCAAACAGTAATAAAATACTCAATGTTTAAGAAATAAATACTTACTCCGTTTCAATTATCTCTGGCAATGTGGCATCATTATTGTTAGAAACTGTTAGAGGAACATCTTGTTTGCCGCAATGCGTTACAGTAGATAATAAGATCCTAAATTTGTTAACAATAAAAAAATTCAGACCCCATTTATATAACCATTTTAGCTAAATAATCATAGTAACAGAATATATACTTACTCTTCTTGATTTGTTGCTCGCAATATGGTAGGATTGGTTGGAGGGACATCCTTGTTGATGCGTTGTCTTTTATTGGACAATAAAATCCTATATGATTGAATAGTAAGGAAGAATTATACTCCATAACAGTAATAAAATACTCAGTGTTGAAGAAAATAAATACTTACTCTGTTTCAATTATCTCTGGCAATGTGCCATCATTATTGTTAGAAACTGTTGTTAGAACATCCTCTTTGTCGCATTGTGTTATATTGGATAACGGTATACTAAATATTTTAAGAAAAAAAAATTCAAACTCCACACTCTACTGATATAACACTTTGAATAAATAAACATGTAGTCTTAACAGAATATATACTTACTCTACTTGAGGAACTTCCTTGTTGACGCATTGTCTTTTATTGGATAATAAAATCCTATATGTTTGAATAGTAAAGAAAAATTATATTGTGTTTTTATCAATTTTGTCAATATGAACCTATCGAAAATAGAGGAAAGAGTGTAAGTTATAAATAAAAAATTAACTCACTTTTGTCCTGATCGTTCATTTTCTCTTCGTTTGCGTTGTGCTATTTGGTAATTGGACAATAACACGATGTTATTTCCTGCACTGGTTTCTCGTGCTACACTTTTGGTTGGTGTTTCGTTGTTGCTGGAATTTAATAAACCCCTACATTTTTGGTATTAGTAAATGATTTGATATCATTATTGATAAGGTAATTCATTTTAAAATGTAGAATTACTCACTTTTGTTTAGCACGTTCTTTTTCTCTTCGTCTGCGTTGTGCTATCTGAGCTTTAGACAATGACACGATGTTATCTTCTGCAATGGTTTCCCTAAGAAAAAAAAAATAGTTATATAACATTACGCAATAATTAATATTATATATCATAGTATATATTATTATACACTTACTGTTCTACTGTTATGCGTACTTCTGAACATCCATTGTTAGAAGAATTTTCTTTTCCGTTATTCATTCCTGAAATTAAAACCATGAATTGTTGTACGTAAATTACTTAAATCAACAGAGGATTGAATGGTAGGAATAATCCATAAATAATCAACAGACTGTAGCTGGTAATATTTATCATGCCGGATGTAGGTACAGGAATGTCAATTAAATATAAGAGAGAAATAATCTAAAAAGAGAGTTACACTAAATAAAAAAAAATGAGGAATATAACAAATTATATTTACCTCAATTAGAAGAAAACCTAATTCAGTTCTGAATGCTCATGCATTTAGGACACTATTGAAGTAGAGTACTGTTCCACAAAGCACCCATGAAATGCAAGTAAAAGAAAAAAGCCCACAAATAAGGTGCAGTGTGGAATAGGTCGATAAATGAAGGGAATATCCAAATTCTAATGAAAAGCCTTTGCCGACATTCAAAGAGGAAAAAAGTACATGACATAACTTTGAATCTTAACATTCCAGATTTCAGCAATAAGGGATATGTAGACTTTCACTGGCATATCAAAAGGGAAGATGGAGATTTATACTACATTTTACAACTAACCTGAATCATAAACTATATAACGCCAATATGGCATGAGCTTCTACTATAACTCTGCTACAACCCTGTAACTCTAGGAAACATCTGCGACATTCAAACTTAACATGGGACCTTACATTGACGTAACATCTATGTTATCACATTGTATGACATGGCTGTTTATATCTTAATAGAAATCCTCAGGCATTTGACAACCTCATTGGTAATAGTCAGAGCAATCAACATTTGCTGGAGTATAGCACAGATGCCTAAAACTTCAATGTGACATTACAAAATTCAGAGATGGGTAAAATTTCCGTAATGAAAAGTAAAACAAAATTCAAAATCCAAATAAAAAAACAACTTTTGGTTGATGTATAAAATGGCTAATCTATTGCTGATGGTACTTCATAGATTATAAGGCAGTAGCAGTTTTAAAGACTGGCCATGCGAATTTTGCCATCAATCTCTCCATACCCCTCAGGTTCTTACAATTCTTGAGGATGAAAAAAATATATAGAAAATGCTTCCATCAATGAAAATTGTGCAGTACAGAGAGAATGTACTGTTGGAAATGCCTTAAAAAAAAAACTGTTGGAAATCATTCCAATGCAATCAGCCACCCTTAGTTTCCCTTTCCCATAATTTAATCAAATGAGACTCTCAACTCTACAAAATAGAGAACAGATGATAATCACTTTTTGATCAGTTTTTTGGATTCCACTAAATATTAAATTACTATTAAGTAGTCACAGTTTAAACAGAATTGCTGGTGTGATTTAGTTACATGTAGCTAAATTTCTCCAAACTCTGAAAGTATACAGAAGAACAATCCTTGTAGTTTGAGAAACATAATAAAGAAATGTTTAAAAACTGTTATTGCTATGATAGAATAAGTAACAAAATGTTCTCCTTCATGCTGTAAACAATACAAATCAGATCTTAACATAAAAAATAATCAATTTGAAAAGGAAAAAATATTCAGAAGTAATTTAAAATTACAGATGTAAGTTTAAAACAAAAATTAAGCTAACAGTTTTACCTGAATTATAGATAAATCGGTGAGAGTTTAGAGCCAACAAAATGAGGTTTGGAGATGGTAAGGTATGAAGCTGAAGCTGAAACTGAAAGAGAAAAATTAGGGAAAATTGAGAGCAGAGAAAGAGATATTTCGGGTAAACAATTGAATAATAACACATAATAGATGCATTCCTGCAACATAATATTAACTCCAGGTGTTACAGGCAAAACTGGTATGGAAGCGGTACTTATTAGTGTTTCTAATTAGAAAAGACTGTCAGTTTCTCTGGTAAGTCTGGCATGGGGTCGATTGTTGCTCAGGAGATAGAGGTGTATTTTGTTAAATCAAACTTTCATTAACCTGTTCTCTGAATAATCTTAGCATTCGTGAGCCATGTGATTTGTAGCTGGCTTATAATTCTAGCTGTCATGAGTTATAAACTAATTACGTATTGAATCTTGTAATAATTTCATATGGAATGGGAAATTATCATGTTAGAAAACAACAACATACCTGCTAGCCATGGTACAGAATCATGGCAGTCATACCTTATGTTTAGCAAGAAATTAGTTTAGTAACTTGTATTTGCAAGCCAGGGTTATTTTAGAAAGCTACCACATTTGTGTCTTTTCTATGGTATAATAGTTATAGACGCAACAGCTAATTCAGTCGAGTCCGCAACAGCTAATTCAGTCAAGTCTGTTGATTAATCAAAACGAATTTTGTAAGGTATAATAGTTATAGACGCAACAGCTAATTCAGTCGAGTCTGCAACAGCTAATTCAGTCGAGTCTGTTAAATACAATTACTTTGTAGAAAAACATGGCAGAACGTATCTATGAACGAATTTTGTGTTCAATAAAAAAGTAATAATTGCAGAGATGAATTCAGAAGTAATAGAGTTCACCTTTATCCGATAAAAAAGCTTGCTATTGTTGCTGAGAAGAGAAGAGAATGAGATGGGGGCGGCCGGAAGGGGGGAAGTTTGAGAAAGATAGAAGTTAGGGAAGAGAAGGGGAAGAAGATTGGGGTTTTAATCCTAGTCATACTAATTTAGTCCTAGTCATACTAAATATTAATCCCAGTCATAGAAATTAATCCTAGTCATAGAAATTAGTCCTAGTCAAATTATGCACCCTTTGTAGATTATAATATATACTAGTAAAACCCATGGCGCTGCCACGACTATCATTAATAATTTGAAGATAGTAATATTAAAAATATTTATTCAACTCAAGATAATCATGTGTATTGTAATAATAAAAATATCACATATGATATGACGAAATGAACAACCAATTTCTTCAAAGAAACCATTTAATAGAAGTTTGTTTGATAATAATTTTATCATAAATATGATGATATATGTCTAAATTTGACAATCATTATGTTGTTGTTGATTTAGTTTGACATGTTATCGTTATGGATATCAAACATTAAAAAGAAGTCAACTATTAAGCCCTGGTTAATTAGTTAAAATATGGTTGAACTTGAAGTTTCAATCTCGTAGTATGCACTTTTGAAAAAAATTTATTTGAAATTCTACGATTGTGAAGGATGTTTAGAAAGATAAGAAAATAAGCATTAAAAATTAGTTAAATTTTGGATATAGCATTGTACTTACAATATTCTATATCAAGTCGCAACAACATCTTTGTAGTACCCACCCAGGGCACGACAGGCACGATAATATGTACTTAATATTTTAGAAAATGTTAAAGTTTCATTACATTAGAATATGGTGCAAAATCGACTTGTAAAAGCGCCAATTTGTGGTGATTGTTGAAAACCAGAAAGAAGGTTTGATTCTAACCTAATCAATTTTTAGTTGATATTGATCATCAACTGCATGAAAATTTTGAATTTCTATATCATAGAAATTGATTCCAGCTTATCATTTCTTCCTAGCCCGGTTTAGGGACATATAGAGAGTGGTAGGCACCCACCCTGAGATGTACATCAAGAACTCTGTTAAGGATATTGAGATTGATGTCTTGGATTTTCTTCCCAATGATAAACAAAATGCATTTTAGTTGATAGTAGGTTGAATTCTTTAATTTGTGAGTGTGAATGAAGTCATGTTGAATGCCAAATACAATCCGATTGATCTATTTGATGAAGTCCATAAACGGAAATAATAAAAATTACATCTCCAACTATACAAAGCTCTCGCAACCACTATTCTACTTTACCTTTGAAAGGATATTTTTGGGTTTGTAACTACAAATCTAAGAGTATCTGTATCTGCAATTGTGTTAGAAAATTTTCAGTTAAAAGACTAAGCTATGAGCTAGAAACACAATAGAAATAGAAATATCAACAGCTTTCCAATTCCCTTATGGTATGATTTTTTTATGAGTTACCATTATCCATTATATTATTGCTTCTGTAGTGAGAGAATTGTTTTTGTTTTTTTATCTACAGATAATTCTGATCAGTTTCAGGAATTTAACCAACTAAGTCCACAAAAGAATAAAAGTTTGTGGGATTTAGTTTCTAATCATGCAGAACTGACAACTTTTCTTAAACATTTCATTAGAATTGACGCCTTAGCCATAGAATAAAGAATTAAAACATGGTCTCCACAGAAACTTTAAAGCTAACTCAACATAGTCCAAGATTTTTTTGGCAAATAAAACTTGACTGAATAAAAAACATTGTTGCAGTAATTCTGTACTAAAATCAAAATACCCTTAACACTGAATTAGCTTTGATGCTTCTATACCCTGCCTTTGTATAACCCTTTGTAGTCTCATTGATAATTGCCGTTACCTGCAGTATTTTTGACTCTGTCATATGCAACATCACAATCAATAATAATAAGTAATTATTTAAGAATGATTCTTTCCACAAATTCCATATAAATTTGGTTGTTTTGTCCCTGATAAAGTACAACATGTTGCAAGTTTGGGGAAAGTGTTCGCCAATAGCAGATAAAAGTAACGTATTCGCTAAGTCCTAACAAAGCTAGAGAGTCGACGAATTGAATAAATAGGAGAATTTGAGTTCCTAGCTAACTCAAATTAGAAAGCTTACATACAAATAATTATGCACCTTTTCGTACCTCACAATCTCACCTGAACCTATCTCTACTCCTTTAAAAAACTTGCAAACAATTTATAATTGAAACCCTTTTGCCATACAAAATTTTCAGAAATGGTACACCCCACTCTGGTAAAAATGCATAGTTCATATTTTTTATTTATGTTTGTCATTGCTTTTATTCATCTTATATATATATATATATATATATAATTTGGCAATTTATAGTATTACATAAGGATCATTGACCTGCATAGATAGAATGTTTAATAAAAATTTTGTTGTCTTTTATAGATTAACAAAAATATTATTAATCAGCAACAAATCAAATACAATCCTGATCAACCTGTGCCATCAGGTGATAAATATCCAAAGCAAGAGAAAGAAAGTACCAACACTAAATTCTTCGAGCTCGATAAAATAGCCCTGTATCTTCACTGCTAGACCCCAGAAATTGTCACCTTCCACGCTCTGACACCACAATACCACTTTGTACATCAGCAAAGTACCCCTAAAGTATATCGTACAATAAGCCAATCGTATAATAAGATGCTAGCAATGATAGAATTGAGTATCATAAAAAGAACTAATAAAGCTATAACAAAGTATTGACGTAGTTTCAAGAGCCGTTATATTTAATATTGGAAAAACAAAACAGGTTTAGATATAGGCCCCCTCTCTGCACATGTGCCTTTATCTATATTTGTTCCAAGTTTTATTTCAGTTCATACTTTTACCAAAAGAGGATTGGAATAAATGGATACATTCTTCAAGGTGTAACTGTAAACATTGACTTACTTGTAGTATGTCATTTCCCTTTCTTCCTACGGAAAAGAAAAGTTTATAAATTAAAAAGTGATTCTGATGTTAAAATATTGACCATCTATATACTTTTGAATTGCATAAACAGATGGGAAGAAATGAAAACAGACGGTGGGGGAGAGATGGAAGAAGAAGAAAATGTCGAATTAATCCCAAATGTTGGGATCAACTCTAAGGCTGATTTTTTTACTGATGAAGGAGGAAGTAGATAATATTATGTGATTGGCTTTGGAATTGGGCAGGATGTCCTCTTGGGACATAATAAAGTTGGTTGGGAACTGGGATGACGAAGAACTCTACTTCTACGAAAACATAGAAGTGTCTTTAGTTTGCCAGTAAAAATAAATTTAGAAGACATGAAAAAACTTCCATGGTTGGGAGAGCCAGTGAGAAGTGACTGAATGTGAATGTGTGATGTAGCACAGTTCTATAGTTGAACACATAAATTAAAATGTTCAAGGGAAAAATTAAAAAAACTAACCTCGTAGCAGTGATCGCTTTCAAATCAATGGAATATTACCCTTCAAAAATTGCAATCTGCATTCATTAAAAGAGCACATTTTAAGTCAAATTAAACACACAGTTTAGAATATAATAGAAAATAAAGTTAAACATGATGACCAATATCCACTAATAGTGAATTGATATACCAGTGAAGGCATCATTTTGAGAATTCAACTAAACTCAAGTCTATCTTTATCAAAATGACTCTACGTATTAACCCATCATTATATAATAATAAATCTATATGGTCTACCCACCATGGCTATGATGCCTTTCTTACTCTGGTTTGGCCTGCTGCCTTCTAGACTATAATAAATTTCCACATTGAAAGAGGGCATGATTACTGAATCCTGGCAATTGGATCACTTCATTACATGTATATAGAACACCAATACTCTATTTACAGTGTCAAGTTAATCCAGGAATAAATATAATTTATGATAAAATGATTTGATACGATAACATAAAAGATTAACCCAAGAAAAAAAAATAGGATTGGTAAATATTTTTTTTTTTTTTTAAAAATAGGGTTGGTAAATATTTATTTTTCTTTTTCATCCAAGTCATGGAATTGGTAAATATATGTAGAATTTATTATGCCAGAGTAAGAACATGTGTAATCAGAGGATCCCGGAATTACCCATACTTGTAAATTTTACATGTGTAATCTTAGGATCAGTTTTTTTCTTGCATCAAAGTAGATAATTCCTGCAAATATATTATTACATTACATGCTAGTATACAGGAAATGACTGACATCTGTAATAGAAAAAGCAAATTACATTTACATGCTAGTATTGGTAATATTGTTTATATCAGATTCAGATGCACTGCCAGTTTGCCACTATTATACTGACTTGTATATAAGAGAACCAATATATCACTCAATAATTTCTCTAGTCTCTTTCATAATGATCTATGATATGCAACTCAGTTCCCACTTGACTAATAAATATGTGTTATATCAGTGAATTAGCTTAACATGTCACTCCAACCCCTATTGCTTAAATCAAACCAGCATAGAATATTGGATATATGATCTAAAATAGCTCACAGTTGAAAGAAATTAAACCTAGAAATTTTTTGCAGAAGATGTAGCAACAAAGATAGGAACGCGGCTAGACATAGGAATCACCCTATGGTCTACGCAGAAAACAGATTTTGTAACTGCTACTGCATGTCCTGGTAGAACCTACTTTTGATTTGTTTAAACTGTGCTCATGAATACTCTTGTGTATAAGGATCTAATCATTATATCAGCTGTAAAATAAAATCTCCCTACTTGTGTGTAAAAAAAAAAGAAAAAAATATGTCCACTATTGAGCTACTTGCAAACGTACTATTTTGTCCTGGAACCATGACGCGCACAAACCTTAATAAAAGAGGAAATAATGAATTAATGAAGAAACTGAATATTATTGGACAAAAAACTATCTCACCCTCACTACCGTAGACTACTGTATTACCATCACTATCTTAATCACAAAGGGTTGGATTGATAAACAACATCACTACCATATCTGTTGTAAAATGAAATCTCCTTGCTATATACACCAAGACTATTTCACCATCACTACAATAGACTATCTCAATCAAAAGGGTTGGATTGATAAACAGAGATTAATTGCATATGGCTGACCTGGTCAGTACTAAGAACCGATAATATTATTGGGTAGCTAAACTCTATAGTTCTAACTCTTATTTGATTAAAAAGAGCAAGAACAGTAGGTAAGAATTATGAACTTCACATTTCAAATTCAGGGAGGTCCAGTAAACCACATTCATAGTCAATAGGCATTGCAGTATTTCTAATACTGCAGACTGTTAGTCTAAAACCTGTTTATCCTGGGGTTCTCCTCGCAGCTACAGAAAATTTAATCGTTGCGACTCGGAAAGATGCTGATTATACCCATGGCACTGATAAAATTTCATGATAATTGTTTAGTAAAGAACCTCTACTATAAACCACTCAGTCAACGTACTTTATGATTGTTTGGGATCTTTCCGAGCAACAATTTTGAAGTAGTAGTTCCTATAATCAAAAGGGTTTTACTTCTGACCCTTTTTTTTATTATTTAAGTTATGACTCTTTAATTTCGAGCTGCAATTGTTAGGTTTAATTGATTGAAAATCTAGTAAGAGAGGTTTATTAACTTATATCATGGAAAGATGCAGAACATGTTACGATTCCTCAAAAATTTCTAGAATTCTACTATATCATGCAATTGTTAGGTTTACTATGTTATTGATAACATTTGAGAGAGATCCATATCAAATGGTTAGATGATGATTGGGACAGGAAAGAAATAGAGTATAGATTTAGTACATACCTCTCCTCAAAACCATCTGGCAGTTGGGGTTTCCTCCCTTCCTCTGTATATATATCGCCACGATCTGCATCTCTTAATACCCAAATAAATCTTTGTTCACTGCGTTCTAATCCAATAGCTAGCTCGGCAATCTGATCATCAGATAGTGATGCAGTTGTCCCAAATGAAACATATAGAACAGAATTTGGAGGTTGTTTATCTAACCATTCAAGGCTCCAGTGGCGCGAGCTTCCTGTGGAATCAAATGTGACTGGGTTGAATGGCCCTATAGCCCAAAGTTGTCATCTACTATTAACTCGAGATCAGATCCACATATCTAATCTACAAAATTGTTTCTGTCAGTGTCATATATCTCACATTAAAATACCTTGCTATGAGAAAAGTACATAAAGGGAAGGGCCAAAACATTACCAATAGGGGTTGAATCGGCTTTAAAGATAGCAGGAGAATGTGCCCTGTTTATGAGCAAGCCTGAAGTTCTTCTCGAAAGGTGAGAGCACCCTCTCTTAAATTTCTATGAATAACTCTGACAACTTCCAATGCTACCTGATTAGAGACCAAATACAAATAAGAAAATCTAAGATAAAATCAAGTTGAAGAATGTCATATATTAAAAAATTAAAAAAAAAAAAAAATCTTTCATTATCCACAGTAAATATTGAAGCATTGAGTAAGACCTCGAGAAATAATAAAGCTTAACAATGGCATAAGTGCATAATATGTCCTAAGCTTTCAACCCCATTTTCCCTAATTAATTTCATTTAGACATTTTAAGGCATCAGTACTCAACACTGCACACAACACACAATATGATCCAAATTTGTATGGGACAAACTAATGACAATCTGCTGTAAGCAATTCTATGATAAACCATTGCATGAATAAATGGAGTATCCCATCCCATGCACACCAACCTGCAGACTAAGATGCCTTCCAATGTGCAAGAGATAAAATATACCATCTACTCATGTGAGTAGAACTTATGATCAGGAGAAGGTTCAAAAGAAAATGGGGGAGGGTGTTACCTGGCCGAGAGTTCGAGGTCTTTTTTATTTGGTGATGAGGTGTGATATATTCTCCTTTCCTTGGCGATTTCCAGATACGTTTCAGTTGCATATGTTTCCTGTATAATTCAATAGTGCCATAAGATTAACAAAAAGAAAAAGAAATTAAAAACCAAAGCAGAAGATATCTTTCTAATGAAACAGAGAAGGTGAGATAAGTATCAGGCTATCAATCAGAATACTGTCAAAATGAAAAGTAACAACAGTTAGGGTGTAGCGGGGTATAAATTATAACGTCCATAAAACTTGAACCTAGGCACTTCTGCACTTTTATTCAAACCACCAAAGTTTAGAGGCCTTTGGATTTACACTTCTCTTAGACGAACAGAGTTAGTTGGGACTCTATGTCTATTGTAAACATTTTTTTTTCTCCTTAAAGGCATATACGCAGTTATGCTAAGTTTTAAATAGCTTCACTGCAGATTTAGTTGCCTGGACAGGCATTGCATTAGCAGTATGGTTACAAACGGGATTGATATAAATGCAACTAATATGACTTGGCTATAATACCGCTGCATTAGAGTGCGAGTACAAATGGAATTGATATGAATGCAACTAATATGATTTGGCTATAAATAACGCTGCATTAGAGTGCGAGTCTTCAAATTTTAATTCAAATTATTTAGCCTACAAACTTCCCATCACAGAGATGTTTCTTAAGCAAATCATGATCTTATTGAGTCCAACTACATCTTACTTCAGCAAATTGATAAAATACTATCTGCAATAGTATAAGAGCCATTGGGTATAAAATGGTGTGTGTGGGTGGGTGGGTGGGTGGGGGGGGGGGAGCGAGGAGGGTGTGTGCAACCTGAAATCCTATAATTAATATAAATTGTGAAGTTTAACTACTACAAATATGAAATTGAATGAACATACTGGTGATCAGTCATTGAAATATGATTTTCGAAAAAATATTCAAAGAAGAGATAAAGCTAATATCCTTAATTTTAGCCAATATCAGTCCAGCAACATTTAAGAATATAATAAAGCTAACACACTGCTGACAGTATCAATGCAGCCAGTAGGGTAAACAAAGTTAGCCTTTTCCAATTCCAATAAGAGATATGGTTTTAACTGAATTTCGTGTGAGTTTTAAATGCTTGCAACACAATTGGGAACCTATCAGGAGGTTCCCAACCAAACCCACAGAAAAAGTTCATTATACCTAATTACTCCAATGTTGTTAATCATTAAATTACAGTTAATGATTGAGAATAGAGTTCACCTTAATGAAATTACTATTAAGTAGTCACAGTTTAAACAGAATTGCTGGTGTGATTTAGTTACATGTAGCTAAATTCACTATACCAATGCTACTGTCACAGGCATGTTATTTGGAAATTTCATGCTATTTTGAGATAATCAAGCACAAATTTGACTGCAACAGTAAACAGTTCTGAATCAAATAGGGTACTTACCGTTGAAGAAGAAGGACGACTAAGAAGAACTTGATGCTGTTGGGCTTGAATTCAAACAGATTAAAAAGGACTGGACGATTAAAAATTCAAAATCCAATCAGAAAAATTGAAAAAAAAAATTCAGCAGAATTTAGAACCAATCGTATTTGCTTCAAATACAGGGAAGATATTAAGACTACAAAAAAAATCCTAGATGGTAAATACACTGCCAAGGATGCAATATCTAATTGATTCAGGAGTGATGATTGTATAAAAAAATTAAAGGAATATAATCAAGTGATTTCCCAATCAACATACAATCAAGTGATTTCCCAACGAATTTTGTGTTCAATCAAAAAGTACAATTACTTTGGAGAAAATCCAATTTCGAGATTTGTAAATAGATGGAAAAATGCATTGATGTCCTGAAGAGTGATGAAAACATTATGCCGTGACTCTAGACAGTTAAAACCTAAACCCAGAATTCTAGAACATGTGGTCCTAACATAGAAATCTGGCAGCGGTATTTAGCAGTAGCCTATAAAAAACCACAGTATGAATGTTGTGTTTGGGCCAAAATGTTTGAACTGATAGTTTATTAGATTAAGTCTAAGACATGGAGACGATCTTAATTTGAGAATGTAGAACTCGAGTACGAAGGACATACATTTTCTCTCCAAAAGGACTTATTTTCAAAATGAGAACACAATTTTTTTTTCCCCAAGGATTCTGAACTTGTGTTTATGAAAATAATACTCTATATGCCAATGAGTGGTAAAATACAACTCCTTTGAATTCACAGTCATTCTAAGTTCATCAAAACCATTTAAACTGACGATATAATTCCAGATCTGTGAAAGCATTAGGCATAGTCAAAAGAAATACAGTTTGATCACAAATCTATCCAATTTGAAGAAACCATGTAGTCCAAACTCCAAATTATAGAGTTATGATCCACTCTCAAGTATTTATAATATCTCAAATTCTTAACACTGCAGCTACCACAAATCTAAAAGTCAATGTAGTATACAAATTCTTACATTGTGTTTCAAAACAAATATGCTCAAAGAGGGCATAAACTGATAAAATGCCTACCTTCGCCATAAAAACCGATGAAATTGGAAACAATCACATACAAAAACCAGAAATTATGATTGCACAAGAAACAGCTAATTCAGTCGAGTCTGTTGATTAATCAAAACGAATTTTGTGTTCAATAAAAAAATACAATTACATGGCAGAATTGAACAATATTCATCTCTTAAATAATTGAATGAATTTTGTGTTCAATAAAAAAGTAATAATTGCAGAGATGAATTCAGAAGTAATAGAGTTCACCTTTATCCGATCAAAAAGCTTGCTATTGCTGCTGATTGAAGATGACTGATATGATACAGTGAAAGTGAGAAGAGAGCAACCCCAAATTCCAAAAAGAGAACAATAGATGGAAATAGAACGATTATTTGTTACAGTGAAATTTGAGAAGAGAACAGAAGAGTATTCATCTCTTAAATAATTGAATGAATTTTGTGTTCAATAAAAAAGTAATAATTGCAGAGATGAATTCAGAAGTAATAGAGTTCACCTTTATCCGATCAAAAAGCTTGCTATTGCTGCTGATTGAAGATGACTGATATGATACAGTGAAAGTGAGAAGAGAGCAACCCCAAATTCCAAAAAGAGAACAATAGATGGAAATAGAACGATTATTTGTTACAGTGAAATTTGAGAAGAGAACAGAAGAGTATTCATCTCTTAAATAATTGAATGAATTTTGTGTTCAATAAAAAAGTAATAATTGCAGAGATGAATTCAGAAGTAATAGAGTTCACCTTTATCCGATCAAAAAGCTTGCTATTGCTGCTGATTGAAGATGACTGATATGATACAGTGAAAGTGAGAAGAGAGCAACCCCAAATTCCAAAAAGAGAACAATAGATGGAAATAGAACGATTATTTGTTACAGTGAAATTTGAGAAGAGAACAGAAGAGAAGAGAAAGACAGAAGTTGGGGAAGAGAAAGATGGGGACGGGGATGAAGGTTGGGGTTTTAATCTTAGTCACACTAATTATTAATCCTAGTCACACTAATTTAATTTTAATCACACTAAATATTAATCCTAGTCATACAAATTTAATCCTAGTCATAGAAATTAGTCCTAGTCAAATTATGCACCCTTTGTAGATTATAATATAGATATATATATATATATATATCTAAGTTATAGGACACAAAGGGTACATAAGTTGGGGAGACAGTTTATAAAACACAATTTTGAGAGATATTTTGGACCGTCTGATTTTAAATCTGATATAGATGGACGTCAGAGATTAGGAAACAATATCTGACGGTTGGGATTTTAATCAAGTTTACACCAAATTCTCTCTCTCTGAATGAAACTCTTAGGCTCTGTTCGGTTGTGGGAAAATGGGCCAGTTTTCCGGAAAATTATCTCTATAGAAATAAAAAATTGGAAAACGTGTTCGGTTAAACATATTTTTATGATTTTAGAAATCAGTTTTTTATTTTCCGAAAATTTTCTGTTTTCTAAATACAACTAAAATCAGAAAACACTGTTTTAGAGTTTTCTATCGAGTCGCGAAAAAAAAAAAAAAAACCACTCGAAAAAAAAAAAAAGAAATCATGGAGGAGAAAGGTTGAAGGTTCATCGATCTCTTCTTCTCCTTCCTTCTCCTCCTCATCTCTCTCCATATCTCTCTCTTCTCTTCATCATAATATTCTTCCTCTTATTCTTCTCTCTCTTTCCTCTTCACAAAACAACATCACTGACTACTTTCATCTTCGAAAAGGTAATTGATTTCTATTAATTCTTCATGTTTCTATTCAATCAATTATGGATATAAGTATTAGATCTAAGAATAATTTCTACTCAATCTCTAATTTTGACATTTATCTTCTTAGGTTTTCAACTTTTTGTTACAAGTGATTACAATTTGGAGGTTTCTTCTTCAGTCAATAATCAATTAGAGAAAGGTACAATTTTCTAATTTCACAATTGTTATTATCAACAGATAGTATTAAAATTTGGGGTTTTCTTCTATGGGATTTGGGGGTTTGGCTGAATTTAGCTTAGCTTTTGAACTAGTGTATTTTCTGGGATTTTGCGAGCATGAGAATTTTCCCTGGGATTTTGCGAGCATGGGTTTTTGTTTTCTGAAATTTTGCGAGCACATTTTTGGGAGCATGGGTATTTATTTTCCTCTAAAGTTTTGATGCACAGACACATTTTTGCGAGCACATTATTGTCATGTTGATTCTGTCTAACGTGCTTCTTATACATAGTATACTGTACATATGGTTGTGGTTGGATGAATTCATTTTTTTCTTAAAAGGTTAAAAATTTTACTGAGAAAACACCACCAAATTACAAGCACTGAAACAGCCTACACCTTCGTGCATCGTCAGGATTTCCCTAGAGGACATATCCTCTTTAACAGCATACAAGTATACAATTACTATTGCCTGTACATCGTATAGAGGACTGGCAGACCCACCTTAATCAAACCATCCTTATAATTAATCAAAAACCTTGGCATGGGAGAATGAAATGGAAGAACTGAAGTAGAATTTGTTTGTAGTCGACTCGAGATTAAACCCTCAAGTCCCAGTAAGGCAACAACAACAACAACAACAACAACAACAACAAGTTGTTAGTATTATTATTATTATTGAAGAGAAAGAACACAAGTTTTCAACCAAACTTAACAACGCCTTTACTTGTTCCTGGTCTGACCATTTCTTGGTCTGCCTGGAAGCATTTTTTACTTTATATTAAAATTTTATTAACTTGTATTAGACATTAGTATGTGTTTGGCGCGCTTGACTTTACAATTGTGAATTGTGGGACATGAGTGGAGCAGTTGTTAAGACTTTGTTGAGATTGAAAAGCAAAACACAAACATAACATAACATGACGATTCAAAATGGAAAAAGGGAAAACACACACACACACACACACACTTACGAACAAGTACCAACCAACCAACCAGACAGAGAAAGGGAGATAGATACAAAAGTTGACAATTGAAGATTTCAATTGTTACTTGAAGCACATATATATGACAGTCACATAGATCTCTTTACAGTCACATATATATGACAATCACATATATTTATGTGTTTTAACTCTGGTGGGACTGTCGCTTGTTATACGAATTCAAGCTTTGAATTCGTGACTTTTGCATAATGTCGATTTGCATCTTCTTTTTTTTGTTGGTGTGTATTTCCTAGTGATTGTAGTTTTGTTATTTATCTTTAGATGGGTGTAAAAAGTGGAGAGAATGAGATGGATTGGACTGATCAGAATGAGATTGCTTTTTTAAGCATATTACATGAGAAAGTGAAACGAGACCCAAATGGTGCACCTACTTTCAAAACTTCCGATTGGAATGATATTGATGACGAGTTATTTCTATCTATTGGACAAAGATATGGGGGGGAGAGATTGAAGGGAAAGTACAACCGCCTTCGTATAAAACATCGCCAATTTTCAGATTTGTTAGAGCACACGGGTGTTACTTATGACACGGGCTCAAACGTTGTTTTTGCTGCCGAAGATGTTTGGCAAATGTTTTATAAGGTAGTAAATATAACATTTATTAATATTATCTTGTATTCAAATTCTTTGTGCTTCGTATGCTTATATTGACTTATATTTTTATATGCAAATCATAGAAAAACAAGATTTACAAAACTTTTCGCAAGTATGGTTGTAAAAATTACCAACTTCTTGGCCAAGTTTTTGACAAATCAACTGCAACTGGAGGCCTTCATCACCCTTCAACCCGTTTACCCCCTACATCTGATGAAGAGCGTCAAACTGAGGAAGAGTTTTTGAGGAAAGGTACCCATGTAGAAGATTCTGGTACTTCATGTTCAAAGGGTAAACGACCAGCTGAGGATTTTGTGCCAGGTTGTATTCGAGTAAAAAAAGAGTCTAAATTTGAAAAGTTGGATGCATGCATGCAAATGTGGGCATCTTCTTTGGAAGCTAGAACCCAAAAAGATCTTGCAAAGGCCTCCAAATTTAAAGACGACCACTCCTCTAACAAAGCTACAAGTCCTATATTTGATCCATATACCATTGAAGAATGTATGAACGTTTTGGAGATGATGGAAGATGTTTCTGATGAAAGCTACACCAAAGTTTTAGAGAAATTCAAAGACAAAGATTGGAGAAAAATGTTTATGAAGATGTCTGCACCAAGGAGAAAAATGTGGGTAGACCGTTTGTAGTGATTATGTGTGTGACAATGGGAACATTTATAGGATTATGAGTATAGTGAGGTGTTTCTTTTGCCATGTTTATGGATGTAAAACTTATTTCTATTATTTGTATTTGACTTCTTAAGTCTTACTTAAAAGTTGAAACTTGCTAGTCGCCATGAAAGTTTATGCTTGGATTAATACAATTTGTTTTGTCCATTGGCTCCTTTTCTGTTGTTCTATTTCTTGTAAATTGTTATTTGCTTAACATATAATTTTCAGTGTATATTATGATCAATTTCAGTTCTCTGATAACTCAACACTAGAGACAGCATTAAGTTTTTTAATTTTCTTTTCCTGATTATGAGGTGCATCTCTCGAAAACTCTGAACTGAACATTCTAACAGAGTAAGGAAAGCGTTGCCAACATTTTTCAGGTTAACTGCATTTTTCTGAAATGATTAACACTCTTTCTAATCGTAATGCAGTGAAATGGCACAAGCTTTGCCCAGCAGTTCTATGCAAGCTTCATCAAGTAGTGATTCCAGTTCCGATGATGATGATTATGATGATGATATGATAGATTTAGTTATGGTGAGATATATTCTCGAATGTGAAAGACTTTTTGTGGATAAGATTCCTTGTAGGACATCTATGCTTAGTGGGAAGAAATACATTCTTGAAGTATTAGTTGGAAATCCCACAAGATGTTACGAAGGTTTTCGCATGAGGCCACACGTGTTTAGAAATTTGTGCGATAGGTTGAAAATGATGGGGTTACTACAAGATTGTAAAGATGTCAGTGTAGAGGAAGGTTTGGCAATGGGGTTGGCAATTTTGTGCCATGGGGTAACACAAAGAGTTGTAGCTGAGAGATTTCAACATTCATCTGCTACAGTGCACTATTGGTGTAAAGCGACAATCAGAGCATTAGCAGCTTTAGGCACTCATTTGATTAGGCCAGTGAATAGAGGACCGGTACAACCTGAAATTCTGAGTAATCCAAAATGGTATCCATACTTCAAGGTATGGTAAAGTATAATTTCATTATCATGTAACTATAAGTCATTTACATAGTGATTAACTTGTATATCTTGTCATAGGATTGCATTGGAGCGTTGGATGGTACTCATGTAGCAGCTTGGTCTCCGGCATCTAAGCAGTCAACTTTTCGTGGTAAAAAGTCAGCACTTATCACGCAAAATGTCATGGCTGCTTGTTCCCAAGATATGATGTTTACTTTTGTATACACTGGATGGGAAGGAACTGCCCATGATTCTCGCGTCTTCCTTGATGCATTGACAAGGCCAGAAAATAATTTTCCACTTCCTAGTGAAGGTAAGAAATTCTAAAAACGTGTGATTAAAATTATCTCTTCTATCATTTGAATGTTATTGAAAATATATTGTAGCATCTAAACCCACAACCAACACTGTAATTTTATTTGGCTCATCTTTACTTGCAAGATGAGTCAGTTATCCATGCTCTTGTGATTTGTATTGGCAGATTTGGCATTTATTAGTTTTTCTTTCTTATCATTAGATATTATTGTAGCATGTCATATGTACTTCCTTTTCAATTGTCAGAACTACGAGCTTTTATGGTCCTTAAATATTGTGCATGCTTTATGGTCCTGTACATGGATACTTTTAATTGTGTCTCCACCAAATAAATTACTTTGATAGTGTCCAATACGTCTTGAATTACTTTGTATAGAAAGGGATTAGTACTTCGAATTATATTGACATTAATGTTTTTTTAATTGTAGGTCAATATTACGTGGTAGATGCTGGATATCCAAATGTACCAGGATTTTTAGCTCCCCATCGTGGCGAGCAATATCACTTCCATAAGAATCCAATAAAGGGTCGAATCACAAGAAAGTATACTTTATTCAACCACCGTCACTCAACCTTGCGTAATGTGATTGAGAGATCTTTTGGTGCATTGAAGGCAAGGTTTCCAATATTGAAATCGATACCTAACTATCCTTTAAGACGTCAAAAGCTAATTCCAATAGCATGTTGTACTTTACACAACTTTATTAGAATGGAAGATAGAGCTGATCAATTATTTACTATGTACGGTAGAGAAGGATTAGTAGTGGAAGATGAGTTGGGCCTTGGCGTGGTACAAGAGGGTATTCAAATAGATATGTCCCAACAGAACCAGATGAATGCAGTCAGAGATGGTATTACAAATGAGATGTGGAATGACTACAATCGTCATCGTTAATTCTTTATATATTTAGTATTTAACTAATAATTTAGTGTTGAATTTGTCATATGTAGTTTTAGTGCTTCGTATGCTTATTTGGGATTATGTAAACAATGCTTTATTATTGTAAGGATTTTGTAGAATGTGCTTTATTATTTTCTTAAGTTATTATTTTGGTTGAATTTTTAAATTTGAAAGAAGCCAATCTGAACAGGATTTGTCCTAGGGAAGTACTTCTGTATCCTTGAGTATAGAAAGAAGCTAATCTAATTTAAAAATAGAGTGCCACAATATTAAATCCATACAAATAAATTAAAAATCTAATATTAAAAAAAAAAACTGGGAATAAAAAATATAGTGAAAACAGAAAACTCTTTTCTGATTTTCCAACAACTGAACATGTTTTCCAAAATTTTCACAGTTTTTTTTAGAAAATGAAAACCAGAAAATGAAATAAAAACTGGAGATAGAAAACTGAAAACTGTTTTCTGCAACTAAACAGGCCCTTACGTTTTTTCCTTTAAACCTTAAACCTAAAATTCCATCTCTCTCAATCTCAGCGCACAGTCTCTCTTTACTTCTACTATAGCTCTGCAATACTGTTAACTCTGCTACAACAAAATCTTCAAGTACTCTTATCCCCATAAAGGTGTGTATGTCTTCTTATCACTTGTGATTATGTTGTTTTTGTCCTTTTTATGTGGTTATTGGAATTGGGTTGTTGAAATTGATTGAAATAAGCAATGGGTTTTCTTTAAAATTTCATTTTCTATGGTGATTTAAGAGATTTTTGCATTTTAAGATGATGGGTATCTTTTGATTTTGACTAATTTTGGTCAAGGAATGTTATAAATTAGTATGTGTAAAAATCTGTTGGGTGTTTGTTATGGAAAATTGATGATTCGAGGGGGTAAGAACTGAACAGATAAAATATTTTTGGATTCAACAAGTTTCAAAGTTTTTAGCTGTATGCAATCAGCTCACATGTTGATGAATTGATAAGAAGTTAGGATAAAAATGTTTGGAAATAGATTACAGATTTGCAGTCTTCTTTCAGAAGTCATTTCTGTCAGAAAGTCATGGATTAAAAGTCACACCAGCTCACATGCTAAGAAGAATAATTTTGATTGGTTATATTATGAGGTGGTTTGGAATATTGATTGGGTTTTTTTTATTTAATACAAACTTTTTGCTGTAGATTCACTTAATTGACAAACTTTTGCTGTAGATTCACTTCAAATCCAATTTCCCAAACCTAAACAAAATACCCATTTCATCAAAATCCCAAAAAAGCATAACTAACAATCAAAATACCCATTTCATCAAAAAAAAACTATTTTATTTTGTTGTTACTAATTGTTTGTTTGTTTGTTTATTTCTAGGTAAATTCGCTCGCACAAGTTGATATTAAACAAGTTAGCTTGCACCAACATAACTGTTGGTGATTTTGGAGATTCAGGTTGGTGATTTTCAATCACACGGAGGTGATCATCCATTAGTATCAATCAATTAACAGAGTAATCATCAGGTCATCTCTCTCTCTTCATCATCCATTAGTATCAATCACCAAATTTTAAACATTACACCCACTATCAGATTATAATTGCTATTAATGATTATTTTATCATATTTATTCAATTAGTTGAGTGTTTGAAGATGAATTTGTTAGATTTGGTTTTCTTAGAAATTTTTTTGTTTGGTGTTTGTTGCAGAAGCTAGGATTCAAATTTGGCTTTTTGAGCAGAAGGATTTGAGGATTGAAGGTCGTATCATTGTAAGTACTACTGTACTTTTTTTCGCTTTGTTATGATTGTTAGGGCTTTTTCCAGCAATTTATTCTTGATAGAACACTATTTTGGGGGGTTTCTAAGCTTGTCTTATTACAATCTATATCAATGACAATTTCTGCTTTCTTAAGGTTTATGGTTTGTTGATTATGTTATTCTGCGATATTCATGTCTTGGTTTTAGATATTATATTTGTGGATTGAGTGGTAATTGATGGGTTTGGTAATTTGGTGTGCTTTAAGGTTATGTTATGTTTGCTTATTTTAAGCTAATTGAAACATTCTAAGGAAATAATCTAAGTTATAAGACACAAAGGGTACATAAGTTGGGGAGACAGTTTTGACGAAAAGATAATTTTGAGAGATATTTTGGACCGTCTGATTTTAGATGGACGACAGAGATTAAACATCTACAAAAAACAATTTGGAGAGATATTATGGACCGTAGGATGTTGATATTTGATCTAAAACAATAAACCCTAATTAAACATTAATTTGTAAACAATACGATATCTCCTCATCTTCTCTTCTCAAGCCCTAATTCTCTCTCTTCCCAACTCAATGAATCTCGCTGTAATTGGTATTCTTCAATCTCTTTTTTGGTATATTGCTTCAATGTCAACTCTCTTTTTTGCTATCAATTGGTATCTCAAATATGATTTTGGGTGTTTTACTTTTTGTATCTTACTACAAATATAAATTTGATCAGTTTGCTAAGGTTAATTTATTTGTTTTTACTATTGCTCAGGCTCAACACCTCAATCATCTGGAAGGGAGAAGATTGTATAACAACAGTTGCATACCAAATTTGAAATCATTGGTAACAGGTACACTCTTTACCCTATTTTCTTCTCTTTTCTCTGGAAACCTTCTATTCTTTCATTCAATCTCTGTTAATTTTGTCTTTTGAATCTCTCTTTTTATTTCATCGTTAAGGGAATATCACTATCTCTTTCAACAGGTTCTCCTCCTTGACGACTTCCATCACTTGCTTACTCTATTTTAACAGGTACATTCTTTATTTTTAGTTTTGCATTCTATTTTGTTTTAGAACAAGTGAAATAAGATGATTACACATGCTCTGATCGTTCGCATTATATTAATGCTTAACAACATAAATATATATTAAGTCATGATTCATGAAGTAAGAGCCAATTAGATTTTTGAATGATCAAGGCTGCTCAAATATTTACAAGTTAAAATTTCGAATAGTTGTCTTATATTCATCTCTGCAATTATTTAAGAGATGCATGCTTAAATATTTACATGTTAAAATTTTGAATAGTTGTCTTATATTCATCTCTGCAATTATTTAAGAGATGAACATTGTTCAATTTATCCATCTCTCTATACAAACATAATTTTCCATCTGAATCCAATGTTGCCCTGTACACAAGAGTATAATAAATATCCTCGCCCTTCGACCAACGATCAACGCTCACATTCTGGATGACTATATCATTCCAATCAGGAGATAGAGATTACCATTCCAGTCTAACTTTAAGGCAACATGATCTGATTGACCTGAGTAGTCTTCCAAATGTTCTTTAAAGTTGCTACCTTTATCAGCCCTGTCATGAATTACAACTGTGGCATCTCGGTGAATATCAATGCTGTAACCATGTTCCCATTTTCCATATAGCTTATGCTGTTTCATCATGCAAGGAACTTCATTACTGAAACATATAGCTGGTCTTGCAGAAACCTATATTTTAGGTGTGGGTTCTATTTTTGTATTAACATTTATAAGTGTAATGCTAAGCCACTGATCACTACCCTCCTTAATTTGCTCATAATGTTTATCCTTGCGCCTTCACAACGGTTCAACAATTTCATGTGTTAAGGAATAATTTTAGGTCTACATTATCAACATCCTGTGTATTACTCCTGGAGACCTATGACTTGGTTTGAAGGGGAAATGGGATAGCTTAAATTATATGGAAGCTTAAATCACTGCTTTCTATTTTGATGACAATAACCTAGATTGTTTGAAACAGGATAGCTTGAATTACATGTAAAACAATATATTGATATGAAACAGCATATACAAAGCCAAACCATGTACATTCCTACATTAATTGTTTCATATACAGAACCTATACTTCCCTATAGATCCACCTAGGGGGGTGGGAAATAAGCTAAAGATACAAAATGATTGCTAACAATTATGACATATTGGTTGTTAACCCCTTTCTTTTTGATGCAGGTAAACATCCAAGGTTTGGCGAGATAACCAGTATACAAGCAAGGTATGATCATATTCATCTATATTCTTATCCGATGAACACGCGCGCACATTAGCTCTCTTTTTACTGTCCTTGTTTTGACAGTGACAAGCTGTTTTCTGTAAACAGCACAGGTTGAAGGTGGTGTACATGATTTGGTTTACCATCAGAAAAATCTGTCTGGCAGCACGAACCCCACAAGCGAGAAGGTATTTTTTCTATGAATCACGTTATTGAGCTCTTTAAGATGTAGTTTGATATTTAACACATCAAGAGTAGAGATAAACCATAAATAGAAGTTATGTGTTATCTTCATGGCTTTAGTAATGGTTTACACATCTACACTCTCCCTAGCCAAAGGTCTTAAATTAACATGGATCCACATTCCCCTGATTGGTTCTATACTTCCTGCAACTCAAGTCCGAGGCCACTTTATTTATTTTTTTGTACTATGCTCTTTAGTCTTTACAGAGTACTACAAGTTTTAACTATTCTTCTTTTGATTGGTTAGAATTAGAAACTGGTGAAGCTATTCTGTTAATTGGTTTTATCTATTAGTTGTTCAACTACTAAATAATATAATAGAATGGATCCATTTCTTACACGAAACCATGATCAATTTGTTTAAGAATAAAAAAAGATTCTTCAAACGCTAATAACCAGAGAAATTATTTTATAATCTGGTTGTAGATTCACCATGCTCAATCTACATTTGCAGAGTTTATCCATTTATTTGGAGATAAACTCTACTTTTGCCGAGTTAATATACTAATTCGAGTTAAACTCTCTTCTCTTTCTTGTTCGATTGTAATTCATGTTTCCTGGATTTGTTTTACATTGCTCTAAGCAATGATGGTTGTTAAATTTATGCTAAAAGTGTTCATTGAATTTGACTACAGTTGTTGTATGATAATCAAATGGGTTTTAACCACATTTGAAGGGTGTTTTTGTGTTGAATTTGACCACAATTGTGGGTTCACTTGAACATTTTATAGTATGAATTCAGTCATAGAAGGGGTGTTTAGTAGAAGTGTATAGTCCCATTGCGTAAAAATATAATTTAAATTTTATTGTTATTTCATTAATTGTTAAAACAAAAGATCAAGAAACTTTTGCTTACTTATAAATTAAAGATCAATATTATTGTTACTTTTACAGGTAATTTATATTTGTCATTTGATATAGGTATTTACGAGAATACTTTTTCATACAGGTACCCTCATCTGTTTTCTTCATCAACTTCTGCCACATAACCAATAGAATCTCATTTGCTAGCGTTTCAGGTATTTTACTGGTTGTCTTCTAAATTATAGTATAAATGAAATGTTGGTCGTTACTATGTCAAAAATATAAACCTAAACAGTTTAGGTTGATACATTACTATTTCAGTGTAGGTTGATACATTACTATTTCAATCAATTACTTTATGCCACTACAGTAGCATGTCAAAAGAAGTCCTACATTACATAATCAGATGCATTTATTTATTTATTTATTAAAAAAGGTTGAATTTTATACATCAACATAAACAGTAAGAGGTTCACAAAAAGCTATACTAAGAAATTTTGGGGCCATTTTGGGGCCATAACGTCTGATTAGTATTTCCTATATAGTCAAGTTTAATAGAGAACAACCTATGTGGCTTCGAGATGAGTACGCCAGGCTTAGAGTTTCAGTTGACCCCCTTGATTCGGTTCCAGATAAGCTAAAGTAACCATGGATGACTTTCTGAACGCGCTTCATCAAATTATTCCTACATTTAGACCCTCCATGGATAATCTAATGCAATGCAGGTATAAATGCATGCCTAATTTTGATTTTATACGAAAACGATTAGTGATCATTTTTTAGGCAGTTGTATGTAATGGTGGTGAGAACTTAATAGATGAGAAATGTTTAGGTATTTGTAGATTTCTTTGTTAAGCACATAGAAATTGTTAGTATAGAGGCTTCTAGATGGGACCTAAAAAAATTATAACTTATTACAATATGAATATTATTCCTATTTATAACTGGCCCAAGTTGGAACTAAATTTTTTATGATTATATAGAGGCTATTCCTATATAGAGTATCACTATATAGAGGTTTTACTGTACTATGAAAAAATTGAAATGTTTATTCTGAATGAAAATTGGTTAAAATGTGCTCTTTATTTTTGTGGATGTTAGAATAATCTGTCCTCTTAAAATATGAACCTCCAAAGGGCAAGGACAATGCCTGGAGTCTCTGGTGGCAACCAGGTAGGCTTGGACTTGACATTGTTGCAAATAAATGAACAGTTACTGAAAACTCGAAATGAACATAAAATTCATAGGATAGTAACCAGCCATCTCTCTGACATGTTTATGCAAAACGAATAACCTTTACACATATTTTTTTTTAATTTTTATGAAAGTAGAATTTTATTAAGAATAAAACAAAGAATACAACCCTGATCCGCATGCATTACTACATCATCAGGTAAGGACAAACACCAACATTGTGAAGTGAAAAGGACCTTAACCAGGTCAAAAACCATCTGCACTGAGATAACTTCCAATGACAAAGCAGATCAGTAAATTTATATCTTCTTCTTCCCTCCCAGTTTGCTTCCCAGTACCAAATTGTAGCTTTGACCATATATAAGGTATTGATAAATTCTGTGTGTGTATACAATTTCCAAATTTTCACCTAATATTCATTCTAAGCATAATTCAAAATTGGTCAAGTGCTTGTTTGCATATCTTTAATCACAAAGTGCATCTGTTGCTGTTGAGCATTGGCTCTCATTTATTCTCAAGGTTTGTAAGAATTTTGTTCTGTGCTTAATTTTCCAATACTTTTTTGTGCAAGTTATAATTGTGTTATAGTGCAGTATGTACGTACAGTTTATGCATATATAGTTTCTTAGTAAAATCTTCCAGTATTGAATATTGCAGATACTAAGGCTGCATGCCTGCACGAGATACTGTGGGAGTTCAAATCTACGTGGGGAATCCTTTCTAACACTTTGTGTGTTTGTTGCAAAGGTAACTTTTCTGATGTAGCTAAAGATCTTGAGGTAATTATGCATTAATGTGGAAGCATACACCATCTTCCTTTTCACTCATAATCTTTATAGACATTTATACTTACATCAATGTAAAATTGTACACCATATTGCTTTTATTAATTAGGATACCACCTTGATTATCAATTAAATCGAGGTGATAAACTGTGGGATAGGTCAATATTTTTTGAGATTTGGAATGATTGGTGAGAGGTTACAAGAAATGATGATTTTAAACCTAGGCATTATCTAATCTGCTCGTGCATTATGTGTTATATATTCTTCAATTTTTTGTGTATCGCTTAAGTAATAGGTAAAAACTTAAGTAACCCCAGCTTGTATGAGGTTAAAACTTACGTAATTAGTTTACTATTTCACAATAGGGTTTAATTTTTTGAGTAGTTTACTGTGTAAACTTGTATATATGTTCAAAGTATACTGCAAAATGTATGATGAAAATCAGTGCACATGCATTAGAGTGTAGCTTCTTTGCCTCACATGATGCGCCAGTTAGAAGCTTGAATTTGAACATACTTGACCACTATGATTTCTAAAGCTCGGGTTTTATTCTCCTGTTATAATTTCTTATTTTATATATTATTTTCTATACTTATGTGGTTAAAACTCTCTTTTCTTTGTTTATTTGAAGATCGCAAGACACTTGAGCAAAATTGCTCTTTAGTGTGAATACCTGATTTATACAACCAGAAGGTATGTGTTTTCAGAATGAATATGACATTTAGCATAATATATGCATAATAAGCTGGAGTAGCTTAGTTGGTTAGAGCGTGGGGCTTTAAAGCACAAGGTTGAACGTTCAAGTCCTTCCTCTAGCATCTCCATTTTCTTAGTATATTTACTATTTAGCATATTGTGCATAATAGTGTCACATTCAATATTATGCCGATTTAAAACTACTGTTACATGCTCTGCATAATAGGATGTGAACAAGGATCGACAAGACTGAGTTTTGCACATCATTAGAGGCACTAAATTATTTGGATATAAATGAGGTAACATCTCATGCTCTTCTTGAGAGCAAACTATTGCGTTATATTAAACCGTTAATCAATCTTTTTTTTTATATTTTTTTATGATTACATATCTCTGTTTCAGGCTAAGCCTTTTTTCCAAGCTAATTTCTGTATATCAATTTCTAATGGTTTTCCAATTCCAAAGCTGGATAGTGGCAATCAACAATAATATCATAAAAGGAAGATCATTCCTAGCAAGGTTGATAACAACCGTTCCACTGGATTGCTAACGTCAAGTTAATTTTGAATGCACAGAAGCTACGACACTCAAGAAAATTTGTTAATTTGGTTAAATTGTTACTCCACTATCAAATTTTCATGACTGCTGAAGGGAACTGAGGCAGTGCTTTACAGGTAAGCATGGATGAAAAAGGGTACT
Source organism: Aquilegia kansuensis (assembly GCA_020826895.1). Taxonomy (NCBI): domain Eukaryota; kingdom Viridiplantae; phylum Streptophyta; class Magnoliopsida; order Ranunculales; family Ranunculaceae; genus Aquilegia; species Aquilegia kansuensis. The sequence continues at coordinate 20,264,513 of CM037007.1, forward strand.
ATTTGCTTAACATAAGAAAAATTGTATGCTGCTGAAATTCTGTTTCAGGGCTGCTGAATTGAACTGCGCAAATACGATTGCTGAAGCTGAACTGTGCTGAACGACACTTTTACTTTATAACAGAAACTTAAACCGCTAGAAGTAAGCATGGTTTAACGTGAAACAACTTGATATTTGGTTAGAGATTTGATCCTTGACTTGTAAAGTTTTGATAAGCTAATTTTATATATTTTTTTTGAGATGTGTTCTCTGTTGTTAAAAATATCGCAAAGTGTTTCCACACAACAATAATTAATGGAACAAGTTGTGGTAAGTTGTGTTATACTCTTTAAGTCCAAATATGTTAGAGTACCATGATAATGCTATATGTTGGACTGTTGGAGTATTGTGACAAGGTTATAGTGGATGTTAACAAAAATCTAGGCATGTTTGCACATAAACCAACACAATCTAGATTTGAGGAAGGATATCGAACTCACTGAAAGATTGAACAAGAGTGATATACAAACTGTGGTAAGTGATGTCTGTTAAGTGTCAAATATTGTAAATTTTGCATGGTTTTTCGTAGTGTGGACATCTTTTCTGATGTCTGCTGGTAGTATAATTTATAAATATTTTGTTCTTTTAGTTTCTACCCGACTGTTATCATTTCTGGTAGATGTTGATCATAGATGATTGTTAATTTATAATATTTGTCAAAAAACAGAGATTGTCAGAGCATCAAGAAAATTTAAGTTGCTTGATCGCTTGCATCCAGTGTTAAGCAGATGATCTTCATATGAGTAAACCTCATCAATATGGTGGTGAGTACACAGTTTCTATAACTTGCAAAGCAGATGATCTTCATGTGAGTAAACCTGTGTTATAAGCAGTTGTGTGTGGACTCGCACTTTTTGGGTGTTGCATGTATGCTAAGCATGCAGTTGCTTGATCTTCATGATCTTGATAAGGTTTACTCACATGAAGATCATCTGCTTAACAAGTTGGAGAAACTATGTACTCACCACCATATTTCTTGGAAGTCTGAACCTCACATTTATGTGTTAACAAGTTGTTTGAGGATATTGCATGTTGAGGATGTCATTTCTCCCAAATATCAACCCTTCATTCCTCACCGTTTGAAATCCATGTAGATTTGCATACTAACAAAAAAATTCATGTTATTATATCCAGCAAAATGTTTCCTGGTATTTGTACAAATCTATAAGATCTACATGCATATTGACTTTTAATTTCTGTGAAGATGATATTCTCATAGAAATAGTCTTCACCGTGGTCCCACTTCCTTTGGTGCAGTAGGTGTTGTGTCCAGTACTCGGAAAATGTGAATCTATCATAGCAAGTTCACCATTTTCTTATGCCAACCATTTATCAATTTCACATGTTTTCCAAAATATTATTCATCTAAACAATTAATGTGTGTCCAAATGTTTTAGGTACTGATACTTGGTTGTTGTGTCCTGCAGTTTGTTATAAGTGTGCTTAACTATGAGGGCTAAGTTAACAGAAAACATAGTGATCTATTTTAATGCAACAAGCTATAGAAAAGAGATGTTGTAGGAAATCATGTGCGGAGGTACAAGCTCCCTTGGGATTGATGTGCCAAGTGAAAAATAGATCAACCGCCTTGAAGCTCGATTAAATGAGGAGTTCTGGCTCTTTGAAAAAATGAATGAGGAGAGGCATCAGAGGAAGAACTACAAATCAAGGCTTACAGAGGATCATGAAGTATCCGACCTGGTATACCCTCTTAAACAACAGATAAAAGAAGATTAGAAATCACATGGTTTTAGCATCCAAGAAAAACGATAGACAAAATGTGTGTCTTATGCTGAAACGTTGAGTGACAAAAACTGGATGACAGCTGTGGAAAATGGAGAAGATGAATCAATGTTTACACCTAAGAGAAAGAGAAGATAACATCTTTCTCTAGAAACCAATGAATCATTCAGTGGCAACGTTCAAAGAGAACTTAATTTGTCATAACTTGGGAATGAAAGTAGATCTATGCTTAGTGAAGGTGAGACTGATGATTCGTTGGGACGGTCTCCAGAAGATAAGTTATGTTCCTTTACAACCCCACAATAGTGAGTTTGAAGTTATTAAAAGAAATGATTCTGAGTGGAAACATTTTCACATCGAAGACTCACAACGAGAAGAGATCAAGTCATGGTGTGCCAAGTTTATCTTTGTCAGGTAACCATTGAATGTGATTTATACCTATCCAGTTTTTAGGTCATGGTTTGCAAGTAGAATAGACTTTGGAAAATGGTTGCATTCAGTTTTTATCATATTTATGCTGCTGAATCAGAAAATTAGTGAAACAACCCTTCATCGGCCATGTTTTTTTTATTAGCATATCTGTACAAAGGTTCCCAGATATTTCTGTTGTTTTTGCTATTCACGTGTATTATCTTTATATTTCTTTCCTTTAAGTGATTGAGTTAATGATGTGCACTCTGAACGATATACCATAGTAGGGAACTTTGTAACATAGGGTTCGTCGTTTTCATCATAAATGTTGTTTATTTCTATTTGTGTACCTACTGGGTACAAAATTGTGCATTTTTAGTATTTTGAGGGCTTCGCAAGACTGAAACTCTATTTTTGGAAGCTACTAGAAAATGCCTACCAAAAATACAACAAAGTATTTTAAAACACCAACATATAAATCAAATTTAATTCAATCAAATATATTCTGCCATATATGAGTGATTTGTCAACTTCACTTGTTTTATTCTACTACCCTGTAAGTTAAGGTGTCTGGTACTCTGGTCTATTCATTTATCTATCCTAGGCTCCTAGCCATTACAAATGAAATGTGGAATGCACAAAAAAGTGTGTTACCTATCATAACGTTTTTTTACTATGCATGCAATATGGACAAGAAGACATGAGTACCCTTGTAAAAGCCTCTGTTGTGTGATCTAACAAAAACTATGCCTAAAAGGTCCTCCAATTCATGGTCTATAATAGATGCGGAATAGTTATGTATCCCTTATGCTAGGCAATACCTTTTCAAATGTGTTGTGCTGTGAAAAATGTCACAGAGTGATTACCATTGCAATAATTAGTACAAAAAGTTGTGATAAAATGTGTTGAACTCTGAAGTTCAAATATGTTGGAGTATTGTGATATTACTACATGGATTTTTTTTATTCATGTCAATTTTTATCTTTTGATTTTTATTTAATTATTATTCATCAAATATTGTTTTACCAGGGACTCTACCATCCGCTTGTCGTGTTAATATAATTGTTGCTCTGCACAAATAGATCTGGACTCGCAATATTATTCATTTAATCTGTAAAATATAATCAATCTGTCATTTATCCATCCATTTAAAATTGAACGGTGAAATATGTAACTGAACTTTTTCACAATTAAGCAAACTATATGTACTTAATAAGAATTACAAAATTTATGACAAATGATAGCAAAAATGTTTACACTAGCGTGGCGAAGCCACGGGTACAACTAGTATATATATATATATATATATATATATATAGTTGAGAGACCATTTATCAGAGAACCTATTGCCTATTGGGACTGTGATATTTTTTTTTTTTTTGAACAGTGATATATGACTATTTTTACAGGAGTATATACTCTCTCATGACAAGACACAAACACTAGAAGATGAAAAGAACAATTGACTGAAAAGTGATTTGAATACAAACACAAGGTACACTTATATAGTAGAAAGACACCTTTTCGAAAAGACATATGTCTATTCAATGTATATTTGAATGGACACTTGACCCAATACAATGTACACATCTGTTAGGAACAGACACACCCATTGGAAATGGGTGTCTACAAAGTATGTGTCTATTGGGGAAAGACACACCCATTGGGATGGGTTGGACCAAATACAATGTATGTGAAATGCATACATATTTATCTAATATAACACAAGTTAGTCATGATCAGTGGATAATTTAGGACTTTAATTTCTCATTCATATACAAAAGCATGCCCTTTCTTCGACTACTACAGAAAAGTACATATATCACTGCTATAAACCGTGATAAAAATATTTTTATCACGATATTTTTATCACGGTTCCAAGCTAGCCTCAAAACCGTGCTAAATAGTAGCGTGATATATAATCATTGAAAACCGTGATATATAAGTAGTAGTTTATATCACGGTTCTAATAGTAACTGTCATATCTACTTTTTAATCAAATCAATCTCAATTATCTAAACCGTGATAAATGAAGCATAAAACCGTGATATATATCATAAAACCGTTATATATAATTGACTAATATATCACAGTTTTGTTGGTAAGAGCATTTATGCTCATAAACCGTGATATATATATTGTTTGTTTTTTTTAAAAAAAAAAAAATTAAATCCTGATATTCAACAAAAAAACCTGCTTAAAACATAAAACTTGTTTAAACACACAAAACCTGCTCAAAAAAATAATTTCATTGAAAATACTCCAAAATGTCGGTCTCGTTCTTTACAAAGCAATGACAAAAAAATCCATAATCAATAATATATGATATATCCACTTTAACCAGGAAAAAACAACAACTAATAACTATATATAAAGCCTAACACTCCATTCATTCTTTAGCATATTCCCCCATACAATGTTGGACAAATTCAATAAATTCGACCCGAATCTCGTCAATATCATTCTTTGAGAAATTCTTCTTAGCAACCAGATTCTTTATACCTGAGAATATTGAAACAATATACATAAATATATTCATGAATATATATTACTTATCTAAAACAAGACATACCCTCATTTCCATGGATGAGATGAATCCCCCATTAACTCTCTCATGAACTTCATACAATAAAAACCACATTCTTTAAAGTTTGGTTGTCGAGGGACCTGTATGGAGGCAACTCTTAAAATATATATATATAAGTCAAAATTATGAAGGAATTGAAGTGATTAATTATGTTTATCTACAGGGAGATTACCTTATCAGAATGTCATGTTGGTGATACTACTTTTTTTTCCTCCACCCTTTTGAATAGCATGAGGGCACTTTAAAAAAGATGATGAGTTAGATAAGGTAATTATATAAAAATGATTATTGAACCAAGTTTATATCTACCTACTGAAATTCAGAACACTTCATCCAATCAACTTGCACAGTTGCACTCTTTAGGATCCAAATGAGTTCTGAAATACTTGGTTCAGATTGTATAATGTCGTCGTACAACTCCTGAAAATAAATAATAAATCTAATAGGTAAAACCTATGCTATCAGGGGCGCCGCCTAGGCGCTATTTCTAAAGGAGGACGCTACGCTGGGCAAAAACAGCGCCTAAAACGCCTTGGGCCGCCTGGGCGGCGCTCAGGTCCAACGCTCTGGTCAGAGCGGCCCATACAAACACGCTGAGGGCGGCCCAAACCTAAAAAAGCTCATATAAAAGTAAAAAAACCAAAAAAAAAAAAAAAATCTCACCTCTCTGGTCTCTCTCTCACGTTCTCTCTCTCTGCCTCTCTGTCTCTGGTTTCATCTCCGGCTACTGCTTCTTTCTCTGGCTGCTGCTAAATCAAATCTTCTAATTTCTTCTAATCTTATTCTAATCTTCCTAAATCAAATCTAAATCTAATCAAATTCAAATTTTTTTTTTTAATTTTTCAAATCTAATCAAGTGTTAATCCCCTAATTAGGAGCACTGTAACGCCCCGGGATTTCGTCCTCGCTCATCCCGGTGCGTCGAGTACCATACCGCTCGCTAATGTCAATATTGTCCCCCTTTAGTCACTGCGGATATCCAGCAGTAGAGGGTTTTGGATCAGGGGCCACCCATGTGGTTTACCCCAAAAGGCCTTGACATTAGTTAGAGTATGGTTAAGCTCTATATACTACCAACACAATCACTTCCTTAGCAATATGGAACTAACACCAACTCATGAGCCACACCAACTCATGGGTGTTACAATCTCACCCCCTTAGAAATAGAGCCGTCCTCGGCTCTGCAGTACACTCAGTACAGTCCCAAAATCTCCGACATTCCCTGCCAAGTGAGACAAGTACCTGGCGCTCCTCAGGCCTTTCCAGCGTACTTCCCACCTGCAACAGGCGACCCGTCGCCGGCTTTGATACCAACTGTAACGCCCCGGGATTTCGTCCTCGCTCATCCCGGTGCGTCGAGTACCATACCGCTCGCTAATGTCAATATTGTCCCCCTTTAGTCACTGCGGATATCCAGCAGTAGAGGGTTTTGGATCAGGGGCCACCCATGTGGTTTACCCCAAAAGGCCTTGACATTAGTTAGAGTATGGTTAAGCTCTATATACTACCAACACAATCACTTCCTTAGCAATATGGAACTAACACCAACTCATGAGCCACACCAACTCATGGGTGTTACACGCCGTCTGAGCGGTGGAGGCGGTTCCCAGAAATCTAAGCGTCTGGCGCTCCGCTCCGCCCTTGACAGCATAGGGTAAAACATACCACAATGGGATTCCAGCAAAACTTAATTTAACACAAATGTGCTCTTGTCGCATAATTGGACTGTACTATAATTTAGGATTTCCCCCCAGCACAAATAAGGCCATAAAATAAAATAGAATCGGAGATAACTTACATTGTTAAATGCATTCAAAATGTTGTTTATGCCAGGGCCAAGGAGAAAACATCAAGCATTTTTTTTTTTTATTGTTCATAGGAGAGCAAAAAGTCCTTGGTACACAAGAAAGATAATACATGAGATTCAAGAACTAAGTGGACTGCTGGTGGACTGTAAAATGATACATGTTTTCAGAGAAACTAACTATGCAGCAAACTATTGAGCCGAACTAACAGGGCCTGAAATATGCACCTGGTTCATTAAACCCATGGATGACAAACTAGCTCATCTAGCTAGTGGACCAGGATAGGGACAAAGTAATCTATCGTAGGATTTTGTAAAAGGCAATCTCTACTAGTAGAGAATGAAGGCTGGAACCCTGCGAAACTGATGTAATTATTTATTTTTCATTTATATATATATACAGAGGGGCTCTTATACGGTCCGTCCGTATACGGACTTCATGTTTTTTGAAAATATCACGTGAGATTAAATTGGTTTACGTAAATATGGGTTCTTACCCCGGTTTTAGAAAAACCCAGTTAGGCCCATGTGAAGCTTTCTTCTTTACACCTCTTCCCTGTTCGTCGATGGCCTTCTCTACATCTCTCTATAATTTTTCTCTCTCTCTCTCCATATCTCTTTGATGACAATGTTAAATTTTTATTTTTGGTTTTGATTTCTTGTGTTGTTTACCTGCTTGATTTTGATTAAAGCAGCAAGTATTAGAGATATATTGAGGTTTATTCAGATCTCGAAAAAAACTGAAATTCATGGTGAACCTCCCTTTATTCATGGAGAATAAAGGGTTTATTTCACTCTGTATACTTCTACTTCTCTTTCATCTTCTTCTTCTTGTTCAAGTTCTTTCACCAATGGAGTTGCGGCACGTGTATCTACAGCTAAAGTGGACTATGCACCAGCTCCTGACTTCGATATCCATGAAGAAAATACGGACTATGCATCCCAAGCAGCTTTGTGGGGAATTGAGGTTAGGTTCATGAACACAGCTTTTTACAATTAAATTTTGGAGGATTGAATTTTATTATGTTTTCAGTTTATGCTGGATTAATTCTGATCAAAGCTTCTTTGCTTCCAGGGCTTGCCAGAATTGGGTGAAATTTATCCTTTGGGAGGCTCTGGTGACAGGCTTGGTTTAATTGACCCTGACACGGGTGAATGCCTCCCTGCCGCCATGCTCCCTTATTGCGGTCGGACTTTATTGGAAGGCCTTATAAGAGATCTTCAGGTATAAATAATTTATAAGTTGATCATATAACATTTGTTCTTAACCATTAATGCTTAAAAAAAATGTTGCGATTACTAATGTTGGATGCTGAAATGTATTTACATGTATGGACTTTCTTTTGTTAATTACCAGGCAAGAGAGTATTTGTACTTTAAGATGTATGGCAAGCAGTGCATCACCCCTGTTGCGATCATGACAAGTTCCACAAAGAAAAATCATGAGCGGATCACAACACTTTGTGAAGCACTTAGATGGTTTGGAAGAGGTCGTTCGAATTTTAATCTTTTTGAACAGGTTTTATGAGCTATGTCAATGCTGTAGTTTTTAAACTCTAGTCATACAAGTGGGATTGTGCACTCATTACTTTGATTTGTTATTTTGCCAGCCTCTTGTTCCAGCTGTTAGTGCAGAAGATGGCCAATGGTTGGTTAGTAAACCATATACACCAGTATGCAAACCCGGAGGACATGGTGTGATATGGAAACTTGCACATGATAAAGGTGTTTTCCAATGGTTCTATGGTCATAGAAGAAAAGGTGCAACTGTCCGGCAAGTCAGGTACCTAAGAGTCTCTCTCATTGTTCTGTTAGTTTGAAAGAGTTGGCAATGCAACTATTTCATTGTTTTGTATATGCAGTAATGTTGTGGCTGCTTCAGATGTGACCCTTCTATCATTAGCAGGCATTGGTCTTAAAAACAACAAGGTATTACTTTCAATGAACAAAATAGACTTTATTGTTCTTACTTTTGCTCTAACTAATTGAATATTCTGGTATATGAATAACAAATAACTATAACTCTGCTTGTTACTATGCAAAACACCACAGAGCATATCTGAGTTACACAGTATTGAATATAGGTTAGGTACAACTGAATAGACATTACATTAATAACTTTTTGGAGGATTTTTGGCGTTTTCCCGTAGGACTACCAACTGATGCCATATGAAGGTGTTTGAACTCCTTTCTTCGTCATTATCAAATAAACTGTCCAGCTCGAGCCCTTGAATTAGTAGCAAAGACACACAAAACCTTCTCAAAGAATAGCTATGATAGAAAATTTCTCTCAATGGATCATTAGCTTAAATGGTAGAGCACTTGAGAATAGTTGCGCACCACTACTTCTCAAGAGATGGTGGTTCAAGTCCATCATGATCCTCTTTTGTTTTCTACAAGACAATTTTTTTTTCAATGAGCACTTTATCATATCATTATACTAATTGTGCTACCATTATACTCCAATAATAGGCATCTCCCTCACTTTGGACATAATTGGATTTCTTCCAAATATACTAATTGTGCTACCATTATACTTCCCTTCTATGAATACAAAATTTATAGCCATTAAAAAGCTCAATTCAGTCTGAGATGCAGTAGCGTAAAGCCCTTGCGCCCGTCCAACAAGTGTTGAGTTTAATTCAGGTCCTATAGTTAGCGCATTATCTATTATTGCTGTGGCTCCAAAACCAAATCCCTGCGGGGATGTACTGTTTGGTGCTCTGACAACTATAACAGCAGTTGGATTTTGACCTGATAATATATCATGGAAATAAAACCGGAAATGACTAAGTTTTTCTTTCATACTCCCAACTTTTGTTCGGCTTAGACGTCTGCCAAACTCGTGCTGTTCTCCGGCAATAGCAGGGCTAATCCACTCCATTCAAGTGCTGTAGTGGTTGAGAAACTACTCTTCTTCAAGGGGGCAATTGGCAGAGTTATGAGCAGGGAGCACAACTTTCATAAACCTGTAAAATGCAATTTCTGCAAGGATTTGAACTTCAGCATCTAACACAATGATATGATAAAGTGCTCATTGAAAAAAAAAAATTGTCTTGTAGAAAACAAAAGAGGATCATGATGGACTTGAACCACCATCTCTTGAGAAGTAGTGGTGCGCAACTATTCTCAAGTGCTCTACCATTTAAGCTAATGATCCATTGAGAGAAATTTTCTATCATAGCTATTCTTTGAGAAGGTTTTGTGTGTCTTTGTTACTAATTCAAGGGCTCGAGCTGGACAGTTTATTTGATAATGACGAAGAAAGGAGTTCAAACACCTTTATTTGATAACTGCAACAAAAATTTGCAAACAAAAACTTAAGAAAAGAAAAAGATGACCACAGCAAATAATGGAAGCATTCCATATAATGTAGCTACTAATAAAAAGCCCCTTTGAACTAAGGAATCTCGAATGGCCCAACGAATTCTAATGAACATCATTCTGACTATGTGAAGAAAAGAAGTCAACATGCATTTCGAATGGATACATTCCGATCAGTGTCGTCCTATGTTCTTGTTTATGACTTTATTCCCAAATGTAAAAAATTCAAGAAGCATTCCACCAAGTTCTGAACAAAACTATATCTTTTGAAGTATATCAAATGTTACACATATATAATGTTCAACAATGCAATAGAATCATGAAACATAGAAAATGAAAAACTCACCCGATAATTCCTCCAATACAATCATAGAATTGCTCAATATCTCTTAATATCCCCAAAAGCTTCTTCAATGGCTTAACTACTCCATCTTTCTTCTTCCCAAATCCATCTCTCTTTTCACCAATTCCATCCCAATTCTCAATCATTTCTGCCAAACTATAAAATGCATTTCTCAATGAACTTCTTTCTGAATCTATAACAAAATCGAATTTCGAATTATCAATAAGAACATGTTCTTGTCCAGCTGCAACTAAGCAATTAAGCAAGAATTGTTCGTAATCATCAAGAGATAAAGAAGAAGGTAATAAAACTCTAGAATTTTTTAAAAACTTCTTCACTCTTGACTCGCGTTCGAGTATTCGAAGATTTTCTTTCAAATTGTTTGAATTCGAAAGTTTCGATTGGAGAATTTGTAATCGAGCGATTTCTTCATGGTTATCGAAGTCAGGAGCTGGTGCATAGTCCGCTTCAGCTGTAGATACACGTGCCGCAACTCCATTGGTGAAGGAACTTGAACAAGAAGAAGAAGATGAAAGAGAAGTAGAAGTATACAGAGTGAAATAAACCCTTTATTCTCCATGAATAAAGGGAGGTTCACCATGAATTTCAGTTTTTTTCGAGATCTGAATAAACCTCAATATATCTCTAATACTTGCTGCTTTAATCAAAATCAAGCAGGTAAACAACACAAGAAATCAAAACCAAAAATAAAAATTTAACATTGTCATCAAAGAGATATGGAGAGAGAGAGAGAAAAATTATAGAGAGATGTAGAGAAGGCCGTCGACGAACAGGGAAAAGGTGTAAAGAAGAAAGCTTCAAATGGGCCTAACTGGGTTTTTCTAAAACCGGGGTAAGAACCCATATTTACGTAAACCAATTTAATCTCACGTGATATTTTCAAAAAACATGAAGTCCGTATACGGACGGACCGTATAAGAGCCCCTCTGTATATATATATATATATATATAAAACCTCTTGCCTTTGCAAAAAAAAAGAAAAAGAAAAGAAAAATGCATGCTCTAACACATAAGAACAGGGGGAATAGGAGACAAGTTAATTTTTAAGTTCTGATATGTCATGGTGAAACAAACCCATTTACTGAATAAAAAACACAACTAATGTGCATGACAATTATACTCGCTCATAAAACCAAACAAAATTGAGGGCATAAGATCAAACAAAATTAAGAGCATAAAATGTAAAAATGAAATATAAGCATGGATTATGGCCCTTGCTAGTCAGTGTAAGGCAAAGTAATTAAGAGTTTTTTTGCCTAGTATAAACTAATGATCTCCTAAAGCAAAGTCTCTAGAAGGGCCTGAACTATAGGAAGGACACATATGAACTGTTGGATACTCGAACAAATGTCGAGAAGATACTGAGCTATTCTCCACCACACATTGGTGGTAGTGTTAGCCACTCACATATATATACACCATATACACCATCTCATGGATACGCTATGTTCACGTAAATTTTGGGTTCAAATATGAAGAATTATGCTCTGAGATCATGTTCATTCTAGTTTGTCTAGTGGTGTACACTAACAACAGCTTACCGTTTTAAACAAGTTTATGTTAGGAAGGTACTAAACGAAATAGGTATTAGATTGGTAATGGTTGAAGCAACAAACTAGGATTCAGTAATAATCTCATTTTTGGGTAGTACGAAGGGGTAATTGGCCGAAAAACTGGATAGGGGTCAAGATGCAGTAGTTTGTTGTCTCAACAAAAGATTAATGTGTGACAAAAGTTGGAATTCCCCTTTACTTTAACCACACTTTAATAAGATTTAATCAAGCAAAAACCACAAAAAGGTTTAATTTTGCAATATAAAAAAAAATTCAAAAATCATCAAGCAATTACATATCTTGTTAGTAATTAAACAATTAAGGAAGCATGAAATTTAATAAATAGCTTGTAAAGTACTAATAAAGATACATCTATTGTAGTAAAATAAACAAGACTCCATAACCAATTATTCAAAAAACAAACTTTGTTGTAGAACAACCTGATTGATTTTGGTAAAATTGGATTTAATTTGTTGATACCTTGTTTTCTTAATATAAAAGGGGATTGCTTGATTGAGCTTTATTGGGATTTTGATTCTGTTAATGGGGAAGTAACAATTGGTTCCCTTATTAAGATTAAAACTAATTCATCAATTCTAAAACTCAATTACAGCTTTGGATATTCAAATCCTAAAACATCACTGTTCATCACTACAAAGGTTTGAACTTTGAAAAAATAACCAGTACATATCAAAGAGAGAGAGAGAAGAGAGAGAGAGAGAGAGAGAGAGAGAGAGAGACCTGGTCGTCAAAGAGAGAAAGAGATAGAGAGAGATTATGGCATTGGTGGTGGTTCGGTGGTTCCAAGCAATTTAGAAACTACTCTTCCCCCTGCCTTAACTTTTTTCGAATACCCCGCACAGTTCGACACAAAAAAAGAAATTGAATTGTTTTGTTTATTATAGATTTGGAGATGTGATATATATTCAAAACCCAAGGAAATTAGATTTCCAATTTTAATGTCCTTTTATAGGACGGTGGAATTTTAGTTTTAATATTACCTATATCACTTCCAATTTGAAGGTGTGATATATCATACAAATATTTATCACTATACAAACGTGATTAAAGTACAGTACCCATGATATATAATACCATAAATATCACTGTGGATATATAGGTGTGAATTAAACTGAAAAACCGTGATATATATTTACCCCAAAAATATATATATCACAATAATTAAAGAAACTGTGGTATATAATTTTTAGCAACCGTGATATACAGTAAAACCTCTCTATAGTTATACTCTTGGGACCAAAATAAATTATTATTATAGAGAGGTTATAACTTTATAGAATTTTACTTAAGAAAATTATCGTATAATTTCAATATTGGTATAGTTTCAAAACAATAATATAGCTTCAAGATATAGTGCACATATACTAACTTAGTGATGGGAAGTGTTAGAAAAAAAAAAAAAAAACATATTAAATCTCAAATTTTATATTTTCTTTAATATTTTTCTCAATATGTAATATTTTTTTTGTTAATATATGCTTAATTATAACTATGTAGAGGCAATTTTCTTCTAGATGGGACCTAGAAAATTTATAACTTATGACAATATGAATACCTATTTATAACTGGTCCCAAGTTGGGACCGGATTTTTTTATGACTATGCAGAGGTTATTCCTATATAGAATATTCCTGTAGAGGGGTTTTATTGTATATACTTTTCTGTAGTAGTATAATTCCCTGGAATCTTAATTCTGTTATCCTTCGTCCAACCATTTAATCTTGGGAACACATTATAATCCCAGTTTTTTTCCATCAAAGGGTTAAAAGAGACAAACTACTCAAAGAACCAATACTACAAATAAACAATAACAAGTATAGCTAATTCAATTCAAAAACATGTGATCACTTATAAGTATAAGTTAAGTCAATTCAAATACAATAACAAGTATACCTATAGAATCCATACAAATCCATTTGTTGTGGTCGCATACAACCTAAAAGTGTTGTTAAGGTATTGATATAGATGGGCCATTATCACACCACCCCAATCGTAACTATCAAGCTTGTCCAAATCAAGCAATGGCTTCAACCAACCAATTACCTACCCTAATCTCAGCATTCCAACTAGTGAAGAATAACTGACGGAGAACATATAACAAAAACGCTCGAATGTATCAGGTTTTAGCTTCACACTCAAGTTCACACCACTCAAGGTTTGTTGGGTTTTGGAATGTACTTACAATCCAAGAAGATCTTGAACACGTACCATCAAATCCATTACAATCAGGAAAATATTTTGCAACCTCAACATTGTACAATCTCACCTTGCCCTACTTCTATTCATGTAAGCTTAGTAAATTCTAAATGTGTGAAACTAATTTCACCTTGTGGGAGGTGAAACGTGTGTGTACAAATTTAAAAGGGGTGTTCTGTTGGGTTTTATGAGCAGACGGAGGAAAGTTTTTTGTACAGGAACGTACGTACGCAGTTAAGGCGTTCGTACGTTCAACATCACAGATAACTTTTTCGGGAAGAAACGTACGAACGTCAATTCGACGTACGAACGTTGTATTGCGTGTACAAGAACGTACGTACGTGGTTAGGGCGTACGTACGTCCCGTACGTCAGATAACTTCTCCGTGTTGTAACGTACGTACGTGATTTCGACGTACGTACATCCTCCTCTTGTTTTGTGCAATATGGGCCTATTTTGAGCCCAATTCGTGTCTATTGTAAGGCTATACTATAAAGCCAAATAGAAGTGATACAAAACCTTAATTTTTCAGAGAGAGAGATTGTGAGAAGCCATTAGAGAGTTTGAGAGAACTTTTGTGAGGAAGAAGACTTCGGTTTCTTCAAGAGGGCTTGTACAATTGTCTTGATAAGAAAAACATCATCCTTTCTCCCCGTGGACGTAGGCATATTGCCGAACCATGTATATCTTGTGTCTTGTGTGGTTGCTTGTTTACTTTTGTCGTTTTCGTTTTACTTTCATATATTAGTCCAATCATCATATTTGTGTTTAGTTTCTGCTGCGCACAATAATTGGTATCAGAGCTTTGGTTAGAACTTGAGCGTCTAGAAGGTGTTTGTTGAAATTCCGGTGTGAATTTCAGATTCGTTTGGTGATTGTTTAGTGCATGAAAGTTGGTGGAAAGATGTCAAAAGAAGGGAGTTCGAAGGGGGAAACCAAGTCAGTGGTTTACCATCAAGCAAAAATTGATGTAGAGAAGTTTACTGGCACCAATAACTTTGGTATGTGGAGGTGTGAGGTAATGGATGTTCTATGTCAACAAGACCTAGAAGATGTTCTGGAGGATAAGCCAGAAGATGTGGAAGAGAAGGATTGGAAAAAGATGAATAAACGAGCTTGTGGAATCATAAGATCGTGTTTGGCACAAGAAGTTAAATATCTTGTGATGAATGATGTTTCTGCAAAGGAGATGTGGCAAAAATTGGAGGAGAAGTACATGACAAAGACTATCCACAATAAAAACTATCTACTTCAAAAGTTCTATCGAATAGATATGAGAAGAGGTATTTCCATGGCGGAGCATCTTAATGATTTTACCAAGCTAATTGCAGACTTGGTGAATCTAGGAGCAGATGTGAGTGATGAAAGCAAGGCAGTGTGTCTTTTAAATTCGTTACCTGATGAATATGAACACTTGGCTATCACACTCACATATGGGAAAGAAAAATTGGTATATGGTAAGATTTCTGCAGCATTGTTAACTCATGCGGGTATGAAGAAGGACAAGGAAGAGTCCAAAGGCTCTACACCTGAGGTCTTGGTGACAAGAGGAAGGTCTAGTGACAGGAAAGGCCAAGGTGGTAGAGGGAAATCTCGGTCTAAGTCGAGAGGTCGATCTCTAGCAAAGGATGAATGCTCCTTTTGTCATGAGAAAGGGCATTGGAAGAAAGATTGTCTTAAAGCCAAGGCAAAGGACAAGAAAAAAAACTCTAAGGTAAATGTTGCATGTGATACTAAAGATGATGATGTAGATTCTGATTATTCTTTATCCGTTTCATCAATGGTTTGTTACACTAGTGGTAATGAATGGATCTTAGATTGTGCTGCTTCTTATCATATATGTCCTATAAGGGAATGGTTTTCTGATTTTAAGAAGCAGGAGAGTGGTGTAGTGGTGATGGGGAATGATCAACCCTGTCACATAATGGGTATAGTGGTGTAGTGGTGATGGGGAATGATCAACCCATTCGTCTGAAGATGTTTGATGGAATTATAAGGAGGCTGAAAAATGTTAGGTATGTTCCTGACATGAAGAAGAATCTTATCTCAACTGGTGCTTTAGAAGCCAATGGTTACAAGGTGGTACTTGAACATGGTGTTCTAAAGGTTGTGGTTGGTGCAATAGTTGTACTCAAGGGTGTTCAACAAAAGAACTTGTACTTCCTTCAAGGTAGTACAGTTACTGAGGATGTGGCCATGTCTGAGGCTACATCAAAGATTGCTAGAGAGACTACACGGCTGTGGCATATGCGGTTGGCGCATACTGGTGAAAAATCCTTGCAAAGATTGATAAAGCAAGGGTTGTTAAAGGGTGCTATCGCCTGTAAGATAGAATTCTGTGAGCATTGTATTCTGGGCAAGCAGACAAGAGTAAAGTTTGGCACGGCTATCCATAATACTAGTGGAGCTCTTGATTATGTTCACACGGATGTCTGGGGGCCTACCAAGAATGCATCTTGGGGAGGTAAGCATTATTTTGTGTCTTTTTGATGATTTTTCTAGGCGTGTATGGGTGTACACCATGAAGAGCAAGGATGAAGTCCTAGAAATTTTCATGAAACGGAAAAAGTTAGTTGAAACCCGAATTGGCAGAAAGATCAAGGTACTTCGCTCAGATAATGGAGGAGAGTACAAGAATGATCCCTTCTTGCAAGTATGTCAGGATGAGGGTATTGAACGCCATTTCACTGTAAGAGAGACACCGCAGCAAAATGGGGTGGCAGAACGGATGAATCGAACTTTACTGGAGAGGGTTCGATGTATGTTGTCTAATTCTGGGTTAGGCAAAGTGTTTTGGGCTGAGGCTATTATGTATGCCTGTCACCTTATTAACAGGTTACCTTCGACTGCGATTGATGGCAAAACTCCTATGGAGGTTTGGTCTGGTAAGCCTGCTTCAGACTATTGTTTTCTTCATGTGTTTGGGTGTCCAGCTTACTATCATGTCCGAGAGAGTAAGTTGGATCCTCGTGCAAAGAAGTCTTTATATATGGGTCAACAAAGTGGAGTAAAAGGTTATAAGCTATGGGATCCAGAATTGAAGAAAATTATTCTAAGCAGAGATGTGACTTTTGATGAGGCTTCTATGTTGAAGCCTAAGAGCTCTCAACAGGTGGAGAGCAAGGCCAAAGAGGTTTCGCAGTGGGTGGAGACTGAGATATCTCCACGTGTTCCAGGTGGTTCTGTATCTGTAGAAACGTCTACTATGAAGGTTCCTAGTGTTACAGATTCTGATGACATGACAGATAATGAGGTTGATGATGAGACGGTTGATGATACAGTACATGTGGACTCTAATGATGAGGGTCCAATTGCATCTAGATTATCCAAGAGAAATGTCGGTGTTCCTAAACGGCTTACTGATGATATGGTAGCTTATGCACTTTCGGTTATTGATGAGGGTATTCCAGAAACTTTTCGTGAAGCACTGCAGAGTAGTGATTATGAAAGGTGGAAGAAGGCCATGGATGAGGAGATGAAATCTCTTCATAAGAATGAGACTTGGGAACTTGTGGAGTTGCCTAAGGGAAAGAAAGCAATCGGGTGCAAATGGGTTTACACTAAGAAGGATGGGTCTCCTGGTGAAAATGTACGCTTCAAAGCAAGATTGGTGGCAAAAGGCTATGCTCAGAAGGAGGGAATTGATTATAATGAAATCTTTTCTCCGGTTGTGAAACATTCCTCCATTCGCATCCTATTGGCCTTGGTAGCACAGTTTGATTTGGAGTTAGCTCAGCTTGATGTGAAAACTGTTTTTTTACATGGTGAGCTAGATGAGGAGATCTATATGACTCAACCGAGTGGGTATAAAGATGCGGGTAATGACAAGCTGGTGTGTAAATTGAAGAAATCGTTGTATGGGTTGAAGCAATCTCCAAGGCAATGGTACAAGCGGTTTACTCGGTTTATGCTAGGGCAAGGGTACACAAGAAGTCCATATGATCCTTGTGTCTATTTTCGCAAGGTATGTGATGGTTTTTTTTATCTATTTGTTTTTATATGTTGATGACATGCTCATAGCCTCTAAAAGCGATGTGGAGATAGACAAGTTGAAAAAGACTATGTCTATGGAGTTTGAGATGAAAGATCTTGGTGATGTGAGAAAGATACTTGGCATGGAAATTCAGAGAGAACGAGACAATGGAAGATTGTGGTTATCTCAAAAGGCCTATCTACAGAAGGTGCTACAGAGATTTAGCCAATATGAGATTGGTACTGCTGTGAGTATACCTCTCTCAAAGGATTTTAACTTGAATGCTTCCATGTCTCCTAATTCTGATAGGGAACGTACTTACATGACACGTTATCCATATGCAAGCGCGGTTGGTAGTTTGATGTATGCAATGGTGTGTACAAGGCCCGACATTGGGCATGCAGTTGGCACTGTAAGTTGGTACATGCATAATCCTGGTGAGAGGCATTGGGAAGCTGTGAAATGGATCTTGCGCTACATTCAAGGTAGTGTGGAGGTTGGTTTACTGTTCCGATTATGATGGTCAAATAGAGAAATGTCGGTCTACTACTGGATATGTTTTTACATTGGCAGGTGGTCCTATTAGTTGGCGGTCTACATTACAATCTCTTGTTGCTTTGTCTTCGACAGAAGCAGAATATATGGCTGTGACTGAAGCCTTTAAGGAAGCCATTTGGTTACGAGGTATGTTGAAAAACTTGGGTATTGTGCAGGAGCAGCTAATGGTTCATTGTGACAATCAAAGTACTATAAATCTGGCAAAGAACTCAGTTTATCATGCTCGTGCAAAGCACATTGATGTGCGACATCACTTTGTCAGAGATATTATTGAAGATGGTGAGATTTTATTGAAGAAGATTCATACTAGCAATAATCCGGCTGACATGTTGACTAAAGTGGTTTCAGGGACTAAGTTCTATCATTGCTTAGATTTGGTCCATATTCTTCCTTTGAGTGGATAGTATGTTTTTGGAGTGAACTACGATGGCTTGATCCCTTGGAAGAAGGGTACGTAGGCAACCATGAGGTGGTGCAGCCGAGGTGGTCCTTCGGGACATGTGTGGGAGTTTGTGACTTGTGATTCTTGGTGTCGGCTTAGATTTATTGAATCTTCGCCGAGGTGGAGAATTGTTGGGTTTTATGTGCAGACGGAGGAAAGTTTTTTGTACAGGAACGTACGTACGCAGTTAAGGCGTTCGTACGTTCAACATCACAGATAACTTTTTCGGGAAGAAACGTACGAACGTCAATTCGACGTACGAACGTTGTATTGCGTGTACAGGAACGTACGTACGTGGTTAGGGCGTACGTATGTCCCGTACGTCAGATAACTTCTCCGTGTTGTAACGTACGTACGTGATTTTGACGTACGTACGTCCTCCTCTTGTTTTGTGGAATATGGGCCTGTTTTGAGCCCAATTCGTGTCTATTGTAAGGCTATACTATAAAGCCAAATAGAAGTGATACAAAACCTTAATTTTTCAGAGAGAGAGATTGTGAGAAGCCATTAGAGAGTTTGAGAGAACTTTTGTGAGGAAGAAGACTTCGGTTTCTTCAAGAGGGCTTGTACAATTGTCTTGATAAGAAAAGCATCATCCTTTCTCCCCGTGGACGTAGGCATATTGCCGAACCACGTATATCTTGTGTCTTGTGTGGTTGCTTGTTTACTTTTGTCGTTTTCGTTTTACTTTCATATATTAGTTCAATCATCATATTTGTGTTTAGTTTCCGCTGCACACAACATGTTCTGTGTTACGAACATAATCAAAACCAGTTTTTTTCACATCAACACTCAAACAACCCTAATATTATCGCCTTATTGTTACGAACATAATCAAAACCAATAATATATTTAAAAGGGGTGTTCTGTGTTCATGATCTTAGCTCGTATGTTCGAGAACACATGCTTCCAATATCTTCCACTGCATTAAAACCTGCCGTTGGACTCCCTTACAAATTTTGATCCTATGTGGCATGGCTAAAATAGTACAGTACAACCATTGGACAGTGTTTTGTGTACTAGGTTTGGAATTTGGATAGACAGGATAGTAATGGGTTTCGGGTAGCCCACTAAAATACCTATAAAATGACCTTTAAGCTGAAGATGAGTTTACCCTAGCGTTTCAATGGAAGAAAAGCAGAAATCTAAAAGATTGATGAATGGATTGGTTGGAAACATCTGTAGCAGGATCAATGATTTACCAGAAATTATTATTATTAGTATTGTTATATGGGTAAGTTAGAAGGTCTTTGATCCCACTTCAATTTCAATTCTTTTACTTTTCATGAACTCATTTCTTTGCTTTCCATGTTCTCATGCTATTTTTGAATTTTATTTTATTTTATTCAAATAATATGACATTTTTTCTGACTTGCAAATTATAAGTTTTTTTTCTTTCTTTCTTGCAATAGTCATTTGGTGATTTAATTCACATAATTTTGGATCGGCATTACACACTTACAATATCAAAACAAACCATTTCTTTGATTCTTTTGGTACCCAAATTACTACGAAATTTTCTTGTATAAGTAGAACTGATGTCTAGGTTCAAGGACACACCAAGAGTTATGTTGTGACTTCTGATGGCTGATGTCATTTTAGTATTACTGCCATAGGAAGTTATGAATAGTTGAAAATAACATGTGATACATTCTAGTTTGTAATCAATGCAGGATTACCCAATTTTTAACTACGCCAATGCAATTTGCATTGCCGGTCCCAAGCCCGGATAAAGGAGGAGGGGAAATTGGGTTTATAGCAGCTTCTTCTAGAGACATAATTTTTCTTGTAGTTGTGCTTAGTTTTTCTTAATGTAGATGGACAACCTCTTTTAGCATCTGGTGGTTCTTCTGTGGTCATAAGCATATGGATTCTAGAGAAAAAGAGGCTACAGACTGTTATAAGAAATGCCCAAGAGCCTACACTTGTGATTTCTGCAGCTGACAACTCTATAAATGTAAAGATGTTTTTATTGTTTTTCTATATCCGTGATACTTTGTACTAGTGATATGTTATTTGTCTATGCATGTTGTCCTATTGGAGAATTGTCTCAAGAGCTCTCCTTCAGCTTATTTGACTATAAGTTATCTTGTATAGCCAACATAGATGCATCATGCATGGCAGGTTCTATAATTTGATTTTTTGTTTTAGTCATCTACAGATCATTTAAGAGAATAATTGTCATCGCACAGGTACTCTGTACCTACTCAATCTACTCTTTTCTACAAATCATTTCAGATGTTCAACATGTTCTAAGTATCTAAAGTATTGTACTGTGCACAGGTCATAAAGGGGTATTAGTTCCTCTACTGGTGAGTTGGCTAAGGAGGCAGGTCATTATTTAAAGTATGATAAGGTAATCTCGCTTCTCAATTCCGATTTGTGAGAACAAAGACAGAAAAGATAACCAAAATAGAAAATGCAGAAGATATATGTATTATTTTGTCTGACTCTGTTAGTGACTGCTTAGTAGGAAAGATTTTGGCAGGAAAGTGGGAGGAAGTTCAAACAAGACTAAAGTAAAGAGGTAGAGGCAGCTAAAAAAAATAGAGACATGTAAAATTCAGTGACAGAGAATCACAAGAGTGTTAAAAATTAAAACCATAGTTTCAAATTTCGATTTCGAGCAAAATTTCGTTTTTTAAATTAATGGCGTATTCCGGGATTCTGACACTGAAAATCAAATTGCAAGCAGAGATTCGCGAAACATTTTCTCACTGCATTACATGTGTGGACCGGATTCAAAATATAACATTTGATTAAAACCTGCAGTTGGACTCCCTTACAAATTTTGATTCTACCCGGGGGTGCTCTAGGGAATATCTTCTTATTAGAAACTTGTTTTTCTTTTCTTCATAGTTGACAGTGTTTTGTGTACTGGGTTTGGAATTTGGATGGTAATGGGTTTCGGGTAGCCCACTAAAATACCTATAAAATGACCTTTAAGCTGAAGATGAGTTTACCCTAGCGTTTCAATGGAAGAAACAAGCATTTTCCTTCACCGCCTTTTGGAAGAAAAGCAGAAATCTAAAAGATTGATAAATGGATTGGTTGGAAACATCTGTAGCAGGATCAATGATTTACCAGAAATTATTATTATTAGTATTGTTATAATGGTAAGTTAGAAGTTCTTTGATCCCACTTCAATTTCAATTCCTTTGCTTTGCTTTCCATGTTCTCATGCTATTTTTGAATTTTTTTTTTTTTATTTATGCAAATAATATGACATTTTTTCTGACTTGCAAATTATAAGTTTTTTTTTTCTTTCTTGCAATAGTCATTTGATGATTTAATGCACATAATTTTGGTACTCAATTTTTTTACTTTTCATGAACTCATTGCTTTGCTTTCCATGTCCATTCATATGCTATTTTTGAATTTATTTTATTTTATTTTGTGCAAATAATATGACATTTTTTCTGACTTACAAATTGTAAGTTTTTCGGATAAATAAATTTTTTTGTTTGGGTTTTAATTAATGATTGGGTTGTGAAAAATATAGGATTTTTAAAAGAATAGAATTGAGATTTTAGTTTGCTTGGATTAACTTGCAATAGTCATTTGGTGATTTAATTAACATAATTTTGGATCCGCATTACACACTTACAGTATCAAAAGAAACCATTTCTTTGATTCTTTTGGTACCCAAATTACTACGAAATTTTCTTGTATAAGTAGAACTGATGTCTAGGTTCAAGGACACACCAAGAGTTATGTTGTGACTTCTGATGGCTGATGTCATTTTAGTATTACTGCCATAGGAAGTTATGAATAGTTGAAAATAACATGTGATACATTCTAGTTTGTAATCAATGCAGGATTACCCAATTTTTAACTACGCCAATGCAATTTGCATTGCCGGTCCCAAGCCCGGATAAAGGAGGAGGGGAAATTGGGTTTATAGCAGCTTCTTCTAGGGATATTATTTATTTACTCCCTAAATGGTTAGTATTTCTCAAACTAGTTTGTGGTTTGTATTGTAGTATTTCTTCAATGCATTTATGGTATGATTTATTCTATTAATAATTTTTCTTGTGGTTGTGCTTAGTTTTTTCTAATTATAAGAAATGCCCAAGAGACTACACTTGTGATTTCTGCAGCTGACAACTCTATAAAGGTAAGGATGTTTTTATCGTTTTTGTATATCCGTGATACTTGTGAATGTGTTGTACTAGTGATATGTTATTTGTCTATGTTGTCCTATGGGAGATTGTCTGAAGAGCTCTCCTTCAGCTTATTTGCTTAAAGAGGAATTGATCTGTGTAGTTTTGACTATAAGTTATCTTGTATAGCCAACATAGATGCATGGCAGGTTCTATAATTTGATTTTTCTTTTAATCATCTACAGATCATTTAAGAGAATAATTGTCATCGCACAGGTACTCTGTACCTAAAGTACTCAATGTACTCTTTTTCTACATATCATTTCAGATGTTCAACATGTTCTAAGTATCTAAAGTATTGTACTGTGCAGTGTGCACAGGTCATAAAGGTGTATTAGTTCCTCTACTGGTGAGTTGGCTAAGGAGGTAGGTCAATATTTAGTATGATAAGGTAATCTCGCTTCTCAATTTTGATTTGTGAGAACAAAGACAGAAAAGATAACCAAATTAGAAAATGCAGAAGATATATGTATTATTTTGTCTGACTCTGTTAGTGACTCCTTGGTACATCAAGACTGTACCAAACATACTAGTAGGAAAGATTTTGGCAGGAAAGTGGGAGGAAGTTCAAACAAGACTAAAGTAAAAGAGGTAGAGGCAGCTAAAACAATAGAGAGACATGTAAAATTCAGTGACAGAGAATCACAAGAGTGTTAAAACTTAAAACTAGTTCCACATGCCAAAGATTAATAGATTATTTTGTCTTGTGTGGACATCTTGAAGAATCAAATTACGTTTCAAAGCAAAACAAAACAAATTTAAATTCAGTGAGAAGTTCACTAACATCAAAGTCGAGTACTGTCTCCATTGCGCTTATAGTATAATGTCTAAAAAAGAATTATTGTGTAGCAACCTACAATGAAAAGGGTCATTTAAGCATGTCAGAAGTGGCTCAGAACAGAGAAAGAGTCTACTCAAGGAAAACAAAAAGGCTAGCGAAGGGAAAAAATGTACTATGGTGTAGGAACCTATCGAAGGACATTTCTAAATAGAAGCGAGTACGTTGAGATTATTAAAAGATGCTTGCAGCACATAGATTCAGAGATTGTGAAACACCAACAACCTGCTCTATACCAGTGGCCTCAGCCACCACCTTCCAGGGATCCGGTAGAGGATCCAGAGCTTGAGGGTTGGTGGAAGGAGATGAAAATATCAATCCATGCGCATAATTTTCTTGAAATAAAACCAGTAACATTAGCCTTGAAAATTTTATGAAGTTTCCACTATCATAATGTTTTGTGATTTTTAAGTGTACATATTGAATTTTGGTCTTAAATATGTTTTTCTAACCGGAATGATGTTGAAGGGTTTGCAGACAAATCAATTGTAGAGGATGGGCAACCATGCGAACATGATTATGTACTAAATGAAGAAATTGTTACTACTGTATATGTCAATTTTGTCGCAACTGAAATGAGGAATAAAGTACCACCCTTTGTAAATCATTCTTAAGACCTCCAAACCTAATTCTCTTAGTGCGAGTACTCTATAATGTATGTTGAGATGTCAACCAACAGGACAGTGAATGCCGATATCAATGAAAGTGTCTGGCACAGGTTTTAAGTCTCAGACACGCTGCATGTACTCTATAGGTGTACATACACATATAGCATGTTTGTCAGTTTCTATAATGGAAAGCTTCTAAAAAATCAGCATTCTTTTTTATTTATTTTTTTTGGTAACCAAAAATCAGCATTCTTGTTACATAAATCATTTGCATATAAATGAAGAAGATTAGCTATGTTGGAGTCAAAATTCTGAAATTTTGAGTTTAGTTTAAGTTTTTTGATATTTAATTGTATACTAATATACAAGTATTTATTTGTCCCCCAGCAGCTGGAGAGATCTGGTAAAAGGAGATACATGGAATATAATCATACCAATATTGAAGGTAGGCATGCTCAAGATCTTGAGTTGAATTTCCTGGAAAAAGATGTTTCTCACTGACATAAAGGAAGATTATTTAGGCCAATCTTCACAATATGATCCAATGTATTTGCGATGTTACGTTCCAAACGAGGAGAGTACAACCATACTAGGTTGGTGATTATTTTTTAAAGGCGAAATTGGGTTCAGCTCGAACAAAGATAGAAACGATTACAAAATTAGAAAATGCACAAGATTCATGTATGATTTTATCTGACTCTGATATTTACTTGCTCCATGCATGAAGACTGTTCCAAACATACTAGTAGGAAAGATTCTGGCAAGAAAAAAGTGGAGGAAATTCATACAAGACTAAAGTAAAAGATGTAGAGGCAGTTACAAAAAATAAAGAGAGATGTAAAATTCGGTTGACAGAGAATCACAAGAGTGTTCAAACTTCAAACTAGTTCCACATGTGAAAGAGTAAAGGCCAATATATAAGATTTGTGTGGACAAGTTGTTCAATAAAATTATGTTTCAAAGCTGAGTACTTTACTCCATTGATTCTCCGCATGTTCCTTATATACATATTGTCTTAATTCAGAATTGTTGTGTGGCAAGCCATTTTTAAGTATGTCAAAATTTTCTTAGAACAAGGGAAGAGCCTGCAAAGGGCAAACAAAAGGGTAAGGTCAGGAACATGAAATTAAATGTTTCTTTCCATCAAGGAAAAAACAGGAACTATGGTATAGGAGCCTACCGAATTGAAGGACATTTCTGAATACCATTGGGAAGAGATCATGTCTCACCAATTGTGGAAGTTATCTTAGACACCACCTTCCGGTGATCTGGTAGAGGATCCAGACTTTGAGGATTGGTGGAAGGGGATGGAAATGTCAATCCATGCACATAATTTTCTCAAGATAAACAAGGTATATTAGCCTTGAAAAGTTTATGGAGTTTCCACTTTCATAATATTCTGTGATATTTAAGTGTAAATATTGTAATTTGGTCTGAAATCTGGTTTACCCTCAAAGTAACATCGAAGCCTTTGCAGACAAATCAAGTGTAGAGGATGGAGACCATGTCAACATGATTACTAAATGAAGAAATTAGAACTATATGTCGATTTTGTCGCAGCGTGGGCACTGAAATAAGAAATATACTACCACCCTTTGTAAGTCAATCTTAAGACCCCTTACCTAATTCTCTTAGTACCAGTTCTATATAATGTCTGTTGAGAAATCGACCAACAGGATAGTGGATGTTGATATCAATTAATGATAGCGTCTGGCACAAGTTCTAAGCCTCAGACACTGTTGTGCACAGTTGAAACAGAGACAACAATGGTGGAAGTCATGCTAGTGTACGAAAGATAACAAAGCAAAGTAGTAAAGAAGTAAACCTACTTAGTAACGACAAACAATAGAGAGAGGCATCAATATACCGTGGTTTGGCTTGATTACATTCAGCTTGAATGCCTACGTCGACAGACAAACAAATAGAATTTTTACTATTGGAGAAGATAGTACAAAGCTCTCAAAAAAATGGAGACACCCTAGGCCGTAATTCCCTCTCGTTGCGCACGGAGCCAAGCTTTCTACTTAAGGCCTTACAAAACCAGTTCTGTAAGGGTCCCCTAAAGCCACTGCGGCTGCAACAATCCACGGAAAAGCCACCCAAATAAGTACGAATTCGTGTTTTCGTTTAACTTACACATTTTAACTCGTACAAGCACGCACACGCCGCTTAGAGTCTTACCTAGCTCCTGTCATATCACATGTGCAGGCTCATACTTCGCCTATGCATGTGAGGGGGCACCTACACTGTATACCTACTTGGATGCAGCCGACCCGTCACGGCAGAAACAACTCAGCGATTTAAATTTCACACGCCAAGGGACTCACACGGTTTGCCCCAAGTCAAAACATACCAGAGACCTCTCAACCAACTATCATCTAAGTCATGAACACAGTTGAAGGCCTGCGGTCCTCTACTATTACAGTACACATCAAGACTACTGGAATTATCTACAATTTATCTACAAAGCTACAAGTAATGACAAGTATATAAAAGATCAAACAGAAAGATTTTTTTATTCATACTTAAAGAAATACAACTCTCGGATTGTGTACCGGAGAACAGAATTCAAGAATTTGAAACCTAAGTCTTCTATGCCGCTTGCTTAGGCACGGAAGCCATTTGATACCTCTTCATCGCACACCCGGAATCTTATATGTCTCTTGCTTAATCCCGGAAGTCTTAAAGAGAGTCATCACTTGTGCTTTTGCCTCTGGCAAACTACCCCCGCGGTACCTTTTTCCGGAAAACACAAACTCTTTGAGAAAAGAACTCCTCGTTGCACATCATGACTGCCCTTATACAAACAGGACTCCACGACTCGACGAAGACGCCCTATGTGTAGGTATGGGCTCGCCAGTACCAAGATCACCCGATGAAACCCTGGCCGAAGAAGACCCGCGCTCCTACGCGCGCTTCTTCTCGGTGTTGATTTAGCAGTAAAGAATCTTTTTAAATTCTTATAAGTAAAATCAACAAAAAAAAAGTTTCAATCATTAACAAAACCCAATTCTATTCAACAAAATTAAATAATCCTTTAACAAAATTAGGGTTGATTTAGCACTAGAGTATGTGGGAAGAAAATGAAGAAGAAGAGATTTTCCTTTTTTTCCTGCTATTTTTATGCATTTTCTTAAATTTGTGTCCACATCAGATTTTCTTTATTTTAACATTATGCCACCTCAGCAATTTCGCGTGGTATACGTGAGTTAGATGGGAGGGGTTCCAGGGACTCAAGAAATGTTTGACTCAACTTTGTTTGGGGTACATATAAATGTTGAATTGGCATGATTTGTGGTAGATATATATGGTCACTTTATTATATAGATCTACTACAGAAAAAATCAGATTATTTAAATATATTCAAACCCATCAAATATAATTTTAAATTTAACAGTGAAAATGAACGTTCCACAATACATTAAGTCATTAACTTGTACGTAATATGATTTTGATAAGGTTAGAAAATTTAGATTATGATAAATTATTGTGAAGATGAAATACATAGTGAGAACATTAATCCTACCAAAAATCATGTCAATCCAACATCGATAGATACCCGAATCAAAGTTGAGTCCAAACATTTCCCAGAGTCCTTAGAACCCCTCCCCGTGAGTTATAGCCTGTCCTATCGTGGAATTTGTCAATTTGGAATAAGTGACAGCGAGTCGCATAGCATTATCGTAGGTTCACTTTTTATTTTTATTATTTTTGGGTAAAATAAATACAGTACTGAATTATCTTAGGGCAAGCATATTAACCTCTAACCCCAGATACTACTCTCTCTCTCTCTCAACAATATTATAGGAAAATTTGCCTAAGGATATGAATGATATGCAACGAGCTGCCAAGTTATTTCAGATGCTAAAGAAACGCAAGTTTCTCATCCTCTTTGATGATATTTGGGAACCGATACCTTTGGAGAAGGTAGGAATTCCTCAACCTACTATAGAAAATGCATGGTTGCAATATATTGATGACCGCTCGCTCATTGGAGGTCTGTGAGCTCATGTCTACAGACAAGAATATACATGTTGGAGGTTTGTCCAATCAGGAAGCGTGGGATTTGTTTGCAAGTAAGATTGGTAACGAGATCCTAGAACCTGACATCAGACCTCTCGCTTGTGAAGTAGTAGGTGAACGCCTTTCTCATCCGCTTCTCATTATTTACTTTAGGTCATGCTCTACAAGATTGCAAGAATGCCACAACATGGCAGAACACATTGCTTTATCTGAGGCAATTTAGGCAGGAGAACATTCTTGATCGGGAAGAGGCTATTTACAGGCTTTTGAGATTCAGTTTCTTTTCTTTGAAGAATATTACAGTACAGACATGTTTCTTGTATTGTGCATTTTTTCCAGTGGACTACCTCTTCGAACCAAATGAACTGATTAGATATTGGTTGGCCGAGAACTTTATAAACATTGTCAAGGACATGGTCGCACAGATATATGAAGGATTCAAGATATTAACAAAGCTAAAAGATGTTGGCATTTTCCAGGTGTTTAAGCATCACTTAAGAATGCATGCCATGTTCAGAGAGTTGGCCATTGATATCCTACAAGATGAGCCTGGTTTCTTCTTTGATGCTGGATTGGGCTTGAAGATATTACAGTATGGTTGGGAATGGGCTGAAGCAAGAAAAGTTTCATTGATGAGGAATCGATCGACTGAACTTCCTTGATGATAACCAACATTCCTCTCCCCATCTGTTGACCTTGTTATTAAAGGATAATACTCTTCTCTATGACGTCTCTCCTACATTCTTTAACACGATGCCTTCTCTCAAAGTTCTTGACATTTCTAATTCTGCAATAGCAGAGTTGCCATCATCAATCTCAGATCTAGTTAACCTTCATGCACTGTTTCTACAAACTAGTTGTTGAACCCGTGCTACGCACCGGGATATGTGTGAATTATGATAGATTGATAGATGCATATTTTTTTATGTTTTCTTTCGTTTATTTGATTTATGTTGTCTTTGATTTATTTGAATATAGTGTTGCTTGAACCACTTTATCCAAAGCAAATCCTTTGTTGTTTATGTTAGGGGCAGAGAATTTTATATGTGTAGCCTACTTGTGTGTGGGTGTGTACACCCAATCACAAAACGCCATGTGGCAATAATAATATAACCTATGTATGGGTTTAGTTAACCCTAGTGGGTTTGATCGGTTACCCAACCACTTTATAGACACGTGGCATTTTATGATTGGATGTACACACCCACATACAAGTAGGCTACACATATAAATTTTTTTGATGTTTGGGGATAGAATTCTAATAACCAAACAAAATCTAATTGAACATCTATCCGATCCAAGTCTTATAGTAAACAAACACATTATAGTTTTACAATTCATTGTGTGCCAAAGTGTTGAATTCACCAGCATGTCCCACAATGTTCAAATTTTGTTACAGGTGTTTATGAGTCCTGATTTACAGAATTTCAATTTGCAAGTTGCTTGATATTTAAAATGACCATGATATGTATATTTTTCGTCTAAATGTTTTAACGTAATGTGGGGTTTGGCATACCTCCCCACATCCGATTCATTAAAATATAACTCTAATATAAAGACGATCAGTGATGTCTCCATAAGGATTAGTGAGTTTACAATCAAATAGACTAAATATAACCGTATAAAATGAAGAACAATGAATGAATGAATACTCCTTGTCAAGCTTCACAAAAGCTACCACAAAGTCATGATCATGGAGTAGTTTCTTTAATTATCCTTGCTGCAATAGAGTCGGTAAATATTATAATCTTGTCAGCATCAATTATTCTTGGTCGTTGAGCACATGTTTCTTGGTCTTTGCTGCCATTATCCAGTGCCCAGAGAGAGAGAGAGAAAGTGTTTGCTTCCCTGTCCTTCTGCGGTTAAGAGAAATGATGGCAGAGAGGGGGCCTTCGTCAGTTTAGTGGTACCATATTGCAGGCAGTTCTAGCATGATGATTGTTCAGAGCTGCCTCCAGTGAACACCAACTTGATAGTACATTATCTCACAAAATACCACCAAACCCTACCTTTTCAAGCCAACTGCACTATCACTATAATGTTTATGTACTGTAGACGGTGATGTTTCCCATTAGGATTGCTTAATCGCTTGTGGACTCAAATCTAGAACAATACCATGGATCTTAGATGCCATCTATCTTTACAATATGATTGGTGCTTGGTAAAGTAAATGTGTGTATAATGTATCCTTTTACCCGTTAGTATATCTATAAAACAAACATATACTATATATAAGTAAACACCTCCAATCCTTTTGCACTATTTTACCGAACTCATTATTCAAAACCAATCACAAAACTTCTATATTAATGATAAATACTCATTTAATAAAGAGGTTTTTTTTTTTTTGTCAATAAACAATGAGAAGAAGATCTTATACTTGAATAATTTTTTTTCCCTTCCATTTATATTGATGGTAGCTACTCAATTAAACCCTGTACCTGTTCTGCTAATATAAATCATGAAAGATTGGAAACTGTAGTAGCAGGTAAAACATCGAGTCACTTGAACATGTTGATGGAACACAAACTAAACCCCTGTAGTGCAAAACGGTAACATTAGAATATATCATACCTAACTTTTAGCTTAGGAGGGCAATTTATGAGCCTTCTCTTTAGGTAAATAAGTTAGACATATCAGTAGCATAGGTAGTGACACAAAAATTGTGTTGCAAATACCCAAATCTGTTGTAGTGAGGAATCTGGGTTGCAGTTCATATGCAGCACTACTTTGGACACTGGAGCATGAGAATTGCAACAATATTTAGAGGGGAGGAGTTCACAGTGACGTTTGAACTTTACACTAATATGTTGGAGTTAAAAAAAAATTATAAGAAAAAAATATTTAGTTAACTGCTAATATTAGTAAATTCAGAATTCATAATTCAGAGAAGGTTCAGACTGAAGGACAGAATTCAGGCAACATCTTGGGCATAAATGGCAGTGAGCAAAGAGGAACTGAAGGACAGAGAAGGTCATAACTTCTATGAGCTCCAAACGGGATGGACAACAATTTATGCATCAGTAACGGAGGAACAGAGTAACACCAAAACAGGGCAGCAAACACCTCTGTACAGGTAGTAGCGATGGACTGGTATTGGTACTGTCAACAACACAATTTGTACCATTGTGGGTCTGTGTAGTAGGGTCTGAATTGTATTTCTTGTATTCGAGTATTATCACCTGACGGGATTTATAAACACCCTCTGATCACGATTGTAACTTGGATTTCCGTTGATTACTAAAATTTATATTCGATCAAAAAGAAAAAAAATTGATCCCACAGAAAAATTAATAGAGAAAGAGAGACTAACCTCTAGACCAGGGTCTTTAAACTTGAGAGCACTAAGAAAAGACCACGTGTTATTAATCAAAAGTCCCCGGCCCTCATATAGCTATATCACCAACACCTACATTATGTAAAGTTGCGAACAATGTAGATAACCACCAAGTATATAATCTATATTATGGCTCTATCTAGTATAGTAGTATGTATGTTGTCAATTTGTGTATATTGTAGCTAAATGGTAGCAACTACATAATGTTGGATACTTTAGTAGTGAAACTCATCTCCGAGGCTAACACGCATCTGCAATGATAATCCCTTTGTTCCACCAACTTTTAATCTGTTGAACTCATTGTCAATGTTTCATAGATACACTCAGACATCTGAAAGATTTTTTAGTGTATATACAAATTGCCATAAAAGTTTTTATAAAGAATCTAAAAAACGATATAAAAACGGATTTTTGGGGCTAAATATGAAATTCACAGTTTACTTGAAAGAATCCATAACGAAAATAATGTTCGACTAAGTGATTAATAGATGTTTAGATTTGCATCTACAATTCAATACATCAATGGTAACAAAAGCAGGAAGATGAAGTGGATCTGAAGAAACACTACTTGCCCAAGTATATATAAATAAATAAATAAAATACTCAAAGAATAAAAACATGAATTAAGACAAAATTGAGCAGATAAATTTAAAGAGACTTCACAAAGAGTATGTGTAAACAAACTTGTCTGCAACATGACATAAGAGAAGTCAGATATGCCATCCCATGAATAACTTGTCCAATAAATTGAATTTGTTTTATACTTTTAGTGGAACATTGCCATTTGCAGAATTAACTTCTCCACCAACTTTACTACCGCTGAAAACCAAATGCATGGAGTGGTCGAACAAAAAGAAACTTAGCTGCTAAAAATAAACAAAAATTTGAATGGGCTGAGTAAGAAGGCCAATAGATTTAAAATCATCAATTTATTGGTGAATAATATATGACATGTTTGAGGCTCTTCAAAGAGAATGTCTCCATAAAAGGGTTGACTTTGATTCGATATCTTCATATAATATAAATCTAAACTATATTCTGTAAGAGAAACATTATGATCAAACCTGTATAACAAAGGTCTAAGAATTAATCTGGATTCAGATTCTACTGACAACAAAACTAATTAAAAACGATGACTACAACAAAAAACTTGTATTCAAAGCATTAGTTAACCAAATGCTAGAGCAACATTATATTAGAAACCAAAACAAAAATCTCGGTGTTTACGTCACTTACCAACATGTGCAAAACGTTATCCGTTTGTTGTACGAAATTGGTTGAAGTTCATGGAAGGAGTTATAGAGAAGTAGAAAAAGGGTTTGATGATGATATGCACTCTGATTATCACTCTTAAAGGTCAACAGAGTATCACTCTGATTATATAATTGGGCAATCTGAATTATGTCTTAATTTAGGGCTTTAGGCAGTTGGATATCCAAAAAGACTTAAAGCTGAATAAAATTTAGGCAGTTGAATTAAACCTAATTCAGGCAGTTCTAAACATTAATTAAGGGTTTTAGTTCATAATAATTAAAGTTGTTCCAAAAACAATGGAACAGCTCACTGTAACACATACACTACTAGAAAACCAAGTATTTGCCACTGCTCTAAGCAGTGGCTAAAGGCCTTTTGCCACTGCTTCTGGCATTGGTAGGGCAGTAGCAACAAGTGGGGTAGCAAATACTTTGTCACAGCCCATGGCAGTGGCAAAAACCCATTATTGCTACTGCCAAGGACAGTGGCAAATAAGTATTACTTAATACTGCCTACGACAGTGGCAAATAAGTGCTACTTGCTACTGCCAAGGACGGTGGCAAATAACATTTTGGAAATATAAAAAAAAAAAAAAAATTCCTACATTCACATTTTCAATATTTCAGTACTGTCGGTGTCTGATGC
This sequence comes from Aquilegia kansuensis, assembly GCA_020826895.1. Taxonomy (NCBI): domain Eukaryota; kingdom Viridiplantae; phylum Streptophyta; class Magnoliopsida; order Ranunculales; family Ranunculaceae; genus Aquilegia; species Aquilegia kansuensis. The sequence continues at coordinate 20,298,395 of CM037007.1, forward strand.
AATTCCAAAAGAGAAAACATTTTACTTTATCTTCTCAAACATTTAAGACAAAACTCCAAAATAAATGGTTACAACAACAACATGTATATCATCAACTTTGAAACAATTACACCAATGAAATAAATGGTCTGCAGCAATATTTGCCTGTTTCTAGTGAACAGAGAGCAGTCACCCCTACCACGCGTCAACAACCAACGTCTCCCAGTTCTGCATTAAGCAGTAGGTAAAAATAATGAACATACGGCCATACGGGGACGTCAATCATTTTTTCATAACAATCACTTTGTAACTTATAAATGTATTCTTCAACCCTTTTTATTTCAAAAATCAGAATTTAATTTTTGTTTATAAAAAAACATAACATACTGTAAATGATTTTTGGTTAATTACTGTATATAACTTGTTATCTTATGAGATGACTTGGGATTGTCCTGCAGACTATAAAAACTAAAAGCTAGTAACAATTACAAGGCATAGTGATAGTAATGTATAGTAAAGTGTTGTCCTCAGCTCCTATCTACCTCATATCTTAAGTACTTATGCAAATCTCGAGAAAATATAAGGCAAGAACTTATCAAATTTCAGTTACAAATATTAAAAAGTTTAAGACAGATATTTGAAAATTTTAAGGCAAAAACCTATTAAATCCAACGAAAATGGTTTTGTTTGAAAGAAGACTGAAAATTATATTTGAAAATACCCTTGTCAGACTTGCTTACCAAAATTGATTAAACAATTTTACCATAAAAAAATTAACAACTAACCTTGCTAGTGATGAAACTCGAGGCACATCTTCGGCCAAATTACAAATCCCTGCCCAATCTGTCCCAAAGTCGTACACCATTCATCATGAGGGCATGGCAACAAAGCATGTGGTATAAACGTACACTCAATGTAAACTAAGAAATTTCCTTCTCCTAGGCATCTTGCACCCCACTTGGAGTTTGGGTTAACATCTTTCACCCTTCCCTTTGCGACGACTTGGAAAGGACAACCACCAAACAAACTAACCTCCTGAAACAATATTATGGTAGTTTGTTTACAAAACAATCATAGTCCATCAAAAAAATTAGACTAATTCAGGGGGGGAAAAGAGTAAGCAATGAATAAATCTACAAGCAAAATATAAAGTAAATGGTATAATGATGGTTCACATAACCGGTAGAAAAGTTCACAAGTAACCAGGAAAAAACTTAGAAGGTCAAATGATTGTAATAACAGTTTATTCACTACAATAGGATGTGTTATAAAAGAACTAAACACACTACAACAAATTTAAAGTCATTGACATATGTGCCATTAACATACAAGCAGTAGTAAAGTCTATGTCTATAACTTTGTGTGATGGTAAGATAGACAAAGAAATACTAACAACTTTATTTATTTCACAAATAATCAAAATCCTAAACAAAGTTTTTTAAGAGGAAAGATGATATCTACTGGGATGTATATGGTTGCATATGTAATTACAAAGCGTACCGTGTTAACTTCCACTTGCATTTGTGAACTTGAACCAACAGGTATGGGCGGTCTCCCACCTGATCCTGTTTGAACTGCACGGTTGAGTTGCACTATTTGAGCTTGAAGGCCATCAAACTTCCCATCTACTTGTTGTTTCCATTCAGCAATCGCCTGTGCCTCTTTTTCATACCTCTTCAGCAGTGGAGTTATAGCCTTTAGAGAAGTTTTGCTGACACCTGCACCCATCGCTTTCATGCAACCCCTATTATCTTTCCCGAGAACCTATTTAATAAATCATAATTAAATCAATGTATAATAAAAAAATATTCCCATACAGAAAAATTACATAAAATCAGATAATAATGCATCCGCACCTCAACCACAGCATCATCAAAAGTTGCCTGTAAGTGTGGATTTGACAAGATGGACTGATTAACTCTTTCCTATTCAAGTATTCAGTGAAAGATGTGTGAATATCTTTAAAGAATATCATTAGTTACAATAAAGCTAAGAATATAAAAAGGAAAATAGTATCTAAGGAACACTTACAAGCAAATCAGGCCTTCGTGGAACTTTCTTTTTAGGTTTATGTATTCCAAGATAAATCGAACTCCGGGGGACTTGAGAGTCAGGTATACCCATCTCCTTTGCTATTGAATGTCGAATAACTTGTGCAGAGGTCCTTCCACTACAGCTGGGAGCCTTTATCATGGAACAATTGTTAGTGTTCTGTATACTTAGACGCTGCAAACAGTTTGAAACAATTATTATCAACTCAATGATTGATCCCTGAATTAAAGTTAATCACCCAATCCAACCATCTAAGAACACTACAAAATATTAACCCCCCCCCCCCCCCCAAAAAAAAAAAAAAAAAACTGTAGTTACCTTCTTCTCATCTGAGTGGCATATGTCAACAAACTCCCTCCACTCTTCAAGAGGATAACCATCAGGGGCTACTTCTTTCACCACAGCAGGATCTTTTCCGTCAACATATTTTCTTTTTAGTTGATACTTGTTGCGTTTCCAAGCATCTTTGACCTTGTCCCAAACATAATCACCATCCACACTATCACAATCCGCATATTCAAAGTGTTTATCCAATAAAGCAATGAGTTTGTTGTATTTATCCTTTGGCATATCTGTGATTTTAGCGTAATTAATAGGGAGATCACGTCTAGCAAGTTGGGATGCTTCTGACGATAATTTTTGAACATATTCAGCAGGGGAAGATGGTTGGTTCGCAAAATTTAATCGAATCACCGCCTTCTGCCCTTCAGGCAATCCAGTGCCCCCTACTGCTGGACCTCTCCCTTGAAATCAAATAAAAAAAATATTTCAAAAACTATGTATGCCAAATAAAAAACTGATAATATATGCAGACTCTCCCAAATACAGGTTAGATATAAAAATTAGAATATTTCATTGATTCGTATACTGTAGCAAAAATCATTTAGTACTGAAAATAATGCAGTGATTATCAAGCTAACATATCCCTGGATATGTAATTATCAAGTAACTACCTGTTTCCATCTTTTCCCCTACCCACAAGTCTCACATTGTGCAATTTTCTACTCGTATCCACTCCAACACATCCCTGGATATGTAATTATTATATATGTACATTTTTTTTTGCGCTCAAATCCGAGGCTTTGAACGCAATGGTTGTCCACTTCTGTAAGCATAACATGGCAGCTGGTCCCAATATGCTTACTTCATGCCTCACTCTTTTGCTATATTTAGGCTCTAAAGTTTAAAGCATGTATTTGTTGCTTTCTAGGGATTTCTTGCTGCCTTCAACATCCTAGCTAGCTAGGTTCTTTATGTGTATCTCACTAGTTCTTATGTTAATTTGCTCCAACATTAAGATGTGCCCAATTGCGCCCAAATCCTATGATAGCGCAGCGGTCATGAAAAGTTGACTAAGCCCAAGGGTCTGGTATGCAGATCGATTGAATGTCCAGAGACAAGAACCTTCTCATTATGTGGTTCTTGTGTATCTATGAACCATTTGTTTAGCCCTCTAGAAGGAGTCTAAACCGCCACTGGTTACCTAATTTTTTGTACAAGTGTTGTTGGACACAGTCTTAGGCTCCATCTCAAGTCTGCAACATCTTTGTTATTATGGCTACGTAGTTACTATGTTAACTTGTTCAGTACTAAGATTGCAATCATATATATCATGTGAGCTAATTCAAAATCCTTGATGATACAAGTGAGCTAATTCTAATGATACAAGTATTCAAAATTTCTACGATTACCCACACTACTGAAACCTCAGATAGATGAGAATGTTACCTTTTCTAAAACCTGGTTTACCACCACTACTAAAACGGCTTGATCCCGAATCGCTTTCTTCCATTTGTAGCTCCACTTTTCTTCACCAAATTTAAATCTGAAAATGATAAGAAGAACTATTTTAGTGAAATAAACGATCAACAATAAGATTAAAAAAATTCAGACATTACATCAAACATGTGAATTGATCTCACACACATAAAAAGTCTATACACATCAATAAAGGGTGACCGAATCCCAAATTGCATATAAAAAAGTGCAAACCTTTTTTCAGTTTTTACGAGATCTCTTGTGTGGCTTTCTAACTTCAACAACCTCGACCATGTCTTCTGGGTCATCAAATATCAATTCGTTCTCCAAAACAAAGGGTCTCGCATATGATTCATCTACGACAACCTTTTCTAAGACCAGTCCTGGAGAATCAATATCTGAGTACAACTTTCTCGGAACATCAAGGACAACATGCCATTCTGGATCCAAAGGGTCTTTAGAGTAAAAGACTTGAGATACATGCTCAGCAAGTGTAAACGGCTCATCAGTCATGTGGGATGAACCTAATATACTTGACAAATTTACTGACAACAAGTTCGTCTCCTTGTCCATTTTCACACCATATTGAAGTTTAACCCAATCAGACTTGAACACTACTGGTTTGTAACCATTTCGATATTCCAATTGAATGATTTTCCTAAGAACACCATAATATACTGCAGGTGCATCTATTGGATTCTTGTCTTTAACACTCGAGCGAAAGGAAGTGGGGCACTTTGTGCAAACTCCACTATTTTGGTTCTTTTTACCTATTTCATGGTCTTTAGTGATAAAAAGAAATCCATTCACAGTATATTTATTGTATGTTGTGGCATAGCGGGTAGGTCCTTGCACAATATCTTTGAAAGTATCATCTAATGCCTGGAATTCAGTTTGACTCTTTAACCATGGGATGAACTCATCTCCCTCCTTCGCTCTATACTGACCCAACCTCTTCCCTGTTTTTTTCTTCCCCTGATTTAGGAAGTCGATGTATCTCCTAATAGTAGCAAAATGATAGAAACACGTTCAAACAAATAAGAATGAAAATGATACACATAAAAAAAGAAAATAGGTTTACATAAAATATAAAACACTTTATATGTACTTACGCATGCCACATTTGATATTGGGGATGACTTTTCAATATCCAATTACGAACTTGTTCAAACTCAACGCCCTCTAAAAGGTAATGTGACCCAACACCAATTGGACCAACTTCGTCATTTTCTTTGATTTGATCATTTTGTGGTGTTTCATTTAAACCCTCAATCCCTTCTTCCAGTTTTTGAAGGATACTACCCCCACCTTTATATCCATCACAATACACTAATGTTTCTTCTTTTAAGTATTGCTCCGCAATAGAACCTTCTGGACGTGCTTTATTTGTAACATAACCTTTGTAAGTGTGCATCAACCTTGTTGAATACAAATATATTAAAAAACTAAAAATAAATAAATAATAATATTAAAAAATTCATAGCTAATGCACGTAAGTTTAAATTCAATATACCTTTCGAACACATACATCCACCTATAGAACACCGGTCCCATTACTCTAGCCTCATATGCCAAGTGAATAGGTAGATGCATCATGACGACAAACAAAGAAGGTGGACACATCTTCTCAAGCTCACACAATGTCCTGACCATACCTTTTTCAAGTGTATGCAACATAGCAACATCTATTCTTCTTGAGCATAAAGCACGGAAGAATGTACAGAAACTCAAAATTACACGCCTAGCTTGTACCCGATCTTTATACGCATGTTGGATCAAAACCGGGAGCAAATGTTGCATGATAATGTGATAATCATGAGACTTCATTCCTTTAAGATCCACAGTCCCACCCTTGATAATATTACGCCAATCTCTCCCACAATTACTACCACCTTGAACAATAGTATTCCAATTGCTACTAAATCCAATAGGTACACGCATATCTTTCAAAGTAGTAAGAAATAACATTTTTTCATCAGGTCGAAGAGACAAAGGACCGCGTTTTTTCATATTATTATCAGACAACCAATATTTTTTCTTGATTCCCAAACGCTTCAAATCTTTACGGGCATTGATATCATCTTTTGTCTTTCCTTTCGTATCTAACATCAACGCAAGAAGGATTTCACACACATTTTTCTCAATATGCATGACATCAAGACTATGACGAATGGGAAGACCTTCCCAATACTCAAGATCAAACAATATTGATCATTTTACAAAACAGGAGTCCTTATCTTTCTTAATCTCACAACCATTGCGCTTCTTCCTTTCTTTATTATTCTTCTTACTCTTCTCACCTTTGCCCCAGTCCACCTTGAGATCTTTTGTCACTTTGAGAACCTCTGACCCAGTCAATCGCATTGGCTGTAGCCTAAGTTCTTCTTTTTTATTATATGATGATTCTCTCACATCCAATCTACTTGGATCATTCTCCCCCAAAAAACGTCTATGATCAGTATAAACAGTTTTGTTCCCATGATGGAGCCATATGCTAGATGTATTTGGACCACAACAAGGACAACCATACTTCCCCTTAGTCCTACAACCTGATATATCCCCAAATGCCGGTAAGTCATGGATGGTCCATAACAAAACTGCACGCATATTAAATACACTACCAGTGTTTGCATCTTTCACAGACTCTCCAAACTTCCACAATGAATTTATTTCCTCAACCAACGGCTGTAAATAAATGTCAATATCTTTTCCAGGTTGGCGTGGACCTTCAATCAGTAATGCAAGCATGGTAAATTGGGGTTTCATGCAAAGCCATGGGGGAAGGTTGTATGTGACACACATCACAGGCCAAGAGCTATATGATGTGTTTTGCATCCCAAATGGATTAAAACCATCAGTGGCTAAACCCAATCGGACATTACGAGGTTCAGAAGAAAATTTTGGGTATGTGTTATCAATATGTTTCCAGTTTGATGAGTCAACTGGGTGTCCTAACTCACCGTCTTTTAACCTATTTGTGGTGTGCCAACACATCTCCTTTGCTACCCACTTCACACTATACATCCTCTTTAACCTCTCAGTAATGGGAAAATATCTCAACTATTTTGCAGCAGGCCTGACATGTGCCTTCCTTTCTTCAATAGTAGGAATTTTATATCTTGAAGTTTTGCATTTTGGACACTTCTCCCAAGAACCTTTTTCTTTATAATACAAGGTGCAACCATTTGGACACGCATCAATCTTCTCATATGTCAATCCCAATTCTTTCACTAACTTCTCTGCCCTGTATGTATTCTCTGGAGTTTTATTATCACGTGGTAACACTATTTTGAATAATTGAAAAAACTCCGTAAAACCTATGTCAGACAACCCATGTCTAACTTTTAAGTTAAACATTTTTAACACAAATCTTAAAACCGTGAAATTGTCACAGTTTGGGTATAACGCACTCATGGCTTCATTCAAATTCTCACTAAAATCTGTTGGTTCAATATCAGCAGTAGTTTGTTCATCTACGCTACCAACTCCAAAATCTTCATCAAAAATTGCATCCAAGCTATGATCTAAACCGACTTCTTCAATCACAGTGTTCCATGAATCATTCATGTGCATCTCATGTTCAATAAAGCTTCCAGTTGTCTCTTCAACAAGTTGTGGTTCTTCACCGTGATGTATCCATTGTACATAGTCTTTACAAAATCCATTTTTGTAACAATGATACCTCACATCTTCATATGATTTTCCCTTTCCTCCATTTCTACACATTGAGCGTGGACATGGAATGTAAAGCTTGCTACGACAATGTTTTACAGCAATGTCAATAAACAATTCAAGACCTCCAATAAAACGCGAGTCATTGACATCTAATGGTATCCAACTTTTGTCAATAGAATTAAGCCTTTCCATGATGAATCTACATACATATAAATAGTGTAAACTTTAATGAGGTAAATTTGTAGCTTTTACCATGTAAGACCAATATTCAATCAAACAAAATTCTCTACCAATAAAACGATGAATTTCACAAAAACAATAAGAAATAGTCATACATGCATATAAATGACATAAATATAACAAGCAATTTAATTTAGAAAATTTCTAGTTTGTCGTCAATAGGCTAGATTCTACATAAGAATTATTTATTTCATTGCTAAAGATTGCAAAATCAAATGAGTGACTTATTATTTCAGCATTTGAAAGAACAAGCAATTTAATTAGAAACATCAGGTGTATAACTTCAATGCTCATTTTTCTACAACCGAACAGGGCTTAATTCTAGAAAATCACTTTCTTACTCATGAAACAGACACTTGTAGATACTAGTCTACATATACATTCCTTGAACCATCTCAAACTTCATGAGTATACTGATTTCTAGAAACTAATCTCAATCAATCAGCTAAGTAAGGCAGACATGCGCAATACTACTACTCTCCTTGTGATGATGGTGATATATAGCAGTTTTGATGAAGACAAATGTACAATTGAAACAGCGCACCAGGCAGATCAAGGACCATTGTGGGTCAAAAAACTTATGTGTACATTAACTTCAACTCAACCTACCATAATTTCATCAAGCACCAACTCTGACCAAATCATAACTAAGAAATTACAACTGTACATTTAACAACTGTGTTTTGAATAAAATTGTGACTAGAAAAAGAGGTATTTATGAGGCAAATGCACAGTATTTGGAATTTGGATCCAGGTTTTAAGAACATTTGTTGATCATTGAACCTAACCATATCAAATCACATGTATAATGACCATTAAACCTAACAATCTCAATCACATTTATAAGTCAATAAACTGCAATCAGTGAAATTCGATCAACAAAAATTTACATAAACAATAGAGATTGATAAAACCTTTGATTTAGAACCCTAAGTCATAAGCAGTCATAAACAATTGAGAGAAGAATAAAGGTGAAAATCAATTGAAAATCATAAACAATCGTTCAATTCGAAATACCTTAAGGAGAGAAAGTGCGAAGCGAAACTAAAAACTCCAATTTCTTCTGAAGAGAACTTCGCCTCTCTCTTGAGATTTGAACTTTGAAGATAACTTTTTCTCTTGTGATCGATGTGGAAGGTCGATGAGGAAGAAGAGATTGGAGATTGAGAGATCGATGGCGAAGAAGAGAATGATAAGAAGAGATTGGAGATTGAGAGATCGAGAGATCAATGTTTTTCTTCTCGATCTCTTGAGAGTGAGATCGAGAGATCACCGATGAAGATGAAGAAGAGAATCAGATCGATAAGAAAGAAGGAATTATATTACCCACGGCTACAAAAATAAAAACATTGGAAAAATCGGATTGGTGTTGGACTGTTATTTTGATTCCCACGGCCCAATTAAGTTTACCCACGGTCTATAGCAGACCCAAATTTGCCACTGCTATGGGCCATGGCAAAAAAAACCGGATGCAGTGGCAAATATCCTGTTTTTTGGTAGTGATAATACATGTATAACATAATGCTAATTCGGGAAGTTGGATTTCCCCAAAACAATTATTTGTTTAATCTAAACAAAGTTTGGATTTTGTAATCAAACATATATGTGAGATATCAGGAATGACTGGAAATAAAGCCATTTCACAAACTGTAAAATCCAACTGCACAATAGATGCAATATCTATATAAACTACAATAACCAAATGAAAAAATATTATAGGCTTTATATACTACATGAAGCCTGATGCGTCCATGTGTAATTAGATTCATTGATAATTACAATAAATTCGGGTGATGTGCGTCCTCAGATGGGTGTAGTGGGTAAGAATTATAAACATGAAACCAAGTATGTCCCAAATCAGAAGAGTGATCACCGTCCAAGTCAAAAATAGAACAAACTTGAGTAATCAACTACTGTTATGAAATAAATTTACATATAGTGTTTTTATTTGTATATTTCAATAGCCACACACATAAATTCCTAACAATCTATACTTGTAATTAAAAGTAGCACAAAATCAAAGGGTATGTTTGGTTCAAGGTAATTCAAATTCCAATGAAAGTGGTTTCCTAAGGAATTCATTTTCCTAGAATTCACTTTCTTAGAATTCATTTTCCAATGTTTGGTTCACTGGAAAAGGAAAACAGTTTTCTGGAATTTGCTTTCCTATGTTTGGTTCACTTAAAAATGAAAATGATTTTCATGAATTTACTTTCTCATGTTTGATTTTAAACAATGGCTGTGTTTGGTTCGCAGGCATTTGGTTTCTCGGAAAATGAGCAGAAATAGCTAGATTTTAGGAAGATTTTGAGGAGGAGATCGGAATTCAGATTCCGGGGATAGCTATTTTATTGGAATATGGTTTCCATTTTTTTTAAAAAGAAAACCAATTTCTATAATTGTTAGGACAAAGCGGGCAAGTGTTTTGTTTTAGCAAGAATTCCGTCCATCTCCGTCTCTGTTTCTCTCCCTTTTCTGCGCACACTCTCTCTCCTATCATTCACTATTACATTAGTACCCTTCACTTTCCTGGAATTTAAATTCCATGAACCAAACACAGCCAATATTTTTCAACTTATTTTTGATATTGTTGGTATAGTAAGCAACTTCTATAAAAAATTTGGTCGCAATCTAAAATAAACATGCAAATGAAAAAACAAGTGTTTCACTATTTAAGTAGAAAACAAGAAAAATTCTACATAAGTTTAAAATTCATATTCATAAATAAAAATATATCCAAAGCCATCAACATACAAAATCTAAAGATGTCCATCAACTGCTAAAGATTATAGCCATATGTATAAACCAAACATGTCAAAAACCATAAAAACATCAAAATCTAAACATATGCACCATCTGCAAAAGCTTGTAGCCATTCCTTACGCATAGCTAAACGTCGAACCATAAACTTTTTTGCTTCGATAGGGTGCGCCATAAGATAGTCAAATGCATTTTCTAAGAATTTCTCCTCAAATCCTTCCATGCTAGTTACCTCAGAATACAACTTTTCAACAAAGCTATCATCAACTAAAGCTTCAGTCAATCTCCCAACTTGTTCAGTCAACCCATCAACCTTGGAGAGAACATCTTCCCATGGCCTACTTCGTTTTCCGCGTTTACTTCTTTCTGATGATTCTTTTCCACTTGTGACATCATCCACATTTTCAGACTGAACATCTGAGATAGATTTTCCAAAACTTCCAGTTGCTTGATCCTCCCCACATACAAGCTTCAATTCCTCGTATTGCTCAAGTGGGACATTAATTAAATCTTTAGCATATGAATTAGCCTGCAATATTATTACCAAATAGATATATAAACCATCATGAAAGCAATAAAACAGAACAACCTTATTAATACTTTCATTTTAGAAACTGAGAAAATGTATATTAACTAACTCTATTTATCATCAACTGTCAATGGTATTAAATGTACACAACAAATGAAAAGGGTATTTTTGAAAATAATATTACAATTAAATGCAAATAAATCATTTTCCACCACTTTCTTAATATGCGTGAAAATGCCAATCAACCTATAAAAGTGGGACGAATGGAGTAACATTAAGCAAGGAAATCCCAAAAGTATAAAAACACCTAAAGTAAAAAAAATTCCATTTAAGAAATTCAATCAACCTGGACCAAAATTTGAACTAAAACAGACAATTAAGTCATGTTGAAGTTTCGGGAATGTCCGAGAACATAGGAGCAACAAGTGTAGGGGTTGATGTGAACACAGAGATTAATGTATACATGCAATTCTTAGACTTTGCCTTAGACTTTCAAGCTTAATCAGGACAATACAGGCAATTGTTTCAGCTAGCCGCAGGTCTGACAGGTGTGTGATGTGTAACTCTGCGGAAGAACAAATTAATGCCTAGCCTTTTCCAATTACAATAGAACTTAAGTGGGAGAAAATGATGCATGTTTTATGCATAACAGTTCTCTTCAGTACTCATTACCATTAAAATGAGTCTGTATCACTTGATGTTATTAGTACATAATAACATATAAATTTCAGCATTGGATCTGCTATATGATGATGATGATGATAATGAATGAAGATTATACGACGACGATCTTGCAAAAAAATACAATGTTGCAAAAAAGAAAAAAAAAGGTAGAGCACTGAATTTATATTTACCTCAATAAATTCCATTGCAACTTCTTTTCCGACTTTAATTATTTTCTGATCATCATCCCAACCCCAACCACTTTTACTGCGACGACACGCTATCCTTGAGTATTTCTTCTTCACCGTCTTCATACGAGAGTCAACGTTATCCATTGTGCATAACGTTTTACAGTAATCCGTGACGGCTTCTGCAGCTTTTGCATAAACAGCCTTTGGAAAAGATTTACCATGCTTTTCCCCATTTTTGGCACAGTCGGCTAGAAATGAAATCAAAAACTTGTCTGTTTTGGCGGTCCACATAAAGTTTTTCTTTCCTTTCTTTGAGCTTTGTGCTTGAGATTCTTCCATTCCCAAATAATAACATAAACAAACCTTTTCAGAGTAAAGACAAAATGCCGAGTAGAACAAACCAACAAAATTTTATTGACTAACTGTAAATTTATATAAAATTCCGTGTAGGAATCTACAACTCAACAGATCAAGGGAAGTCATTTTAAGTGTACTACAATATTGTCACCACTATTCAAACATAACTTCCATGAACATGAGCTCAAATATTTATGAAACACAAATGAATATCTAAAGTTATTTTTAAAGAATATAAACAAATTACTGTACTGCTGAAGGTGTTTCGCAGTTACATGCCACAACAAAGAGACAACAAAAACAACGCAAACTATAGAAAACAAAAATAATAGAACTAATAGACAAACATATGGTGGTATCCACTCTAACTGTATCACCCCAAATCTATACACATCATCCAAAGTACCAACACTAGAACCATTCTTCAAAGAGAATTCCAACACACTAAAATGAAAACAATGCTCTAGATTGTTCTATTAGATTAGAAATTTATGGTTTTGAGTTAAAGAAAAGGGAGATAGAATTGAAGAAGAAAGTATTTCGATTGCAAGAGAATCATCTATTTCTAATAAGTTTAGATATGTTGTTTGCAAGAGTGAAACAGAAGATAAGGAGACTAGAGAGAAGAGTTATTAGTTTTTACCTCCACCATTCTTTAAAGACTGTTGTTACTCGCTACTGCTACTGGGCATAATTGAGATGAACTCAAACTGTTGTTTATACAATGTCAAACAGACAGAGAACATACAGACACAGTAGGTATAAATGTATAATAATCAAGGTCGTCAATAATGCTGCTGATGAAAGTGTGTGTAACCAAGGAACTGTCAAGGAAAAGAAGTCATTTGTATTTTGTATGTATGCAGGTGGAGGTACAAGACATTCTACAAGGGACTACAACCTGTGCAGATATAGTGTTTCATGCAAGTGAGGAGAACTCTGTCTGAGAGACTTAGCCTGAGTACTTTTTTTTTTATTATATATCTAGATTCTAGAAAACACACTTCCCTTTTGCGAAAAAAAATAAAATAAAAACATACTACCAATATCACACTAGATTAAGATGATCACATTACTAAAAATATAGAAATATTTGTTCATCCATAAAATGCAGCCATAAACTGTAATCAAATTAACACTGGGTGGGCACAAGCATGCAATTAAATACAGAAAAAAATGCTAACAATAATTACATGATTTATACCAATCAATTTCATAAATCAACTCAATGACATCCATACTCAAGATCATACCTTTTTTTAAAAAAACTGATGAAAGCAACCAATACAACAGAAACCTCCTCCAAATGTCAAATCTAATCACAAAACCTGAAACAAACCAAAACCCACCATTATCAAACCTTTGTCAAACTCCCTTTCACCAAAAATTTAACAAAAAAACCAATTTCAACCTTAAATAGTAATCTTACCTTGCTTTAATAAAAAAGTGTTTACAGATCTGAATTTGTAAATCGAAATGACCCCCAAACCAAGTTAGCAAGGAGGAAAGAGATAGAGAGAAGAAAGAAGTATAAGAAAGAAAGAAGAAGATGCAGTTGAGAGAGAAAGAGAGAAGAAGAAGAAAGGATGGATTGAAGAACTGGTTAATGAGATCTATGGTGAAAGTAGAGAGAGAGAAGAAAAAGATTGGTTGAGAGTGAAGAAGAAGAAGATTGGTTTTCTTACTGTTTTGATCGAGATGGGAAGGAGAGAAAGAGATCGAGATGGAGAAGAGAGAAAAGGAAAGCGGTTTCCAAAAAAATAAAAAGGTGTCCGCTTTCCTTATTTTTGAGCTAACTCGAAATCACGGGGAATCTGCTTTCCTAAGTTATTAGTTTTCCATCTCGAACCAAACACCCGGAATTTGTACTTTCCAGGAAAACGTTTTCCTTTCCCACCTTTTCCCCTGAACCAAACACACCCAAAGTGTAATCTGTTAGGAAATCAGATGTAACTATCGCAGAAACAAATTATAAGTATGGCAGAATGTGCAGTATGTTATCCCTGAACTTCAAGAACACCTCCCCACTCAAGGGATCAATAATACTGGGAATAATGGCTTATATTTGGATTGAACTCTAGTAAAATCTAACACACACACAAAATAATTGAAAGAGACACAGACACATCAATTACAAACACAATTAAAGTAAATTTAATTATCTCTGATCACAAATTTCAACTTCAACTTTAATTCTTCGTGGAGATATATTGGTAGGGTTTATATAGAGGAATTAAGGAGTTCAAGTAGAAGAATAAGGGATTTACAAGTTAGAGAAGAGATCATGAGACCAACTATTATGGGCTAAATATGGGCTTTAGCTTGGGCTTTATCATTGTTCTCAACTCTGTAAACACGCCATGTGGCCTCCACTATTATATAGTATATAGAATTGCTCAAGTTTGAACAAGATACCATCAATAGGGAACCTCAAAAAGTTACGGTTTCTGAATCTACGTCGAACCTCTAGTACTCCCACAAGTTACAGAAGAACTGGTCGGCCTTAGATTTCTTGACCTTTCTGTAACCACAAAGTTAGAGGAAGTACAAGAAGGCACATTCTCATCACTCTCTGGTCTTGAAGACCTACACTTGCAGGGAAGCAGAATATGTACAACAAATACACCAATGGCTGCCAACTGTTTGAAGGAACTGAGGCACTTGAAATGCTTGTCAATTCTTACCCTTGGTGCTGTGGGCTTTGGAGACTATCTAGAGACAATCATGTGCTTGCAAGAACAAAATCTTAAAAGATTTATTGTCAATTTCTATGGTTCTAGTGAAGATGTTCTTAATGATAAGGAAGATATATGTGATTTCTCTGCCATGTAAAAAATTCCTTCAGAATGTGGTACCAATGTTTATTTTCTTACGGGAAAATTGGCGATAACCCCCTACATTATGGTCACTCTTGGCAAGAACCCCATAATTTGTCCATTTTTGGCGTTAACCCCTAACCCCCCACTTTAGCAATTTATTTGCCCACTATACCCCTGTCACATATTATTTGACTAAACCCCCCAAACTTAAGTAATAGAAGTTCACTAACAGTCGTTAATCTCTATTAACAGAACATATATTTGTGAAACCCCCCCCCCCCCCGATAGTTAAAAACTTAAAAACAAAAGTAAAATAAACTCCCACCTACCTGATCAACGTGGACTGGTAGGTGAGAGTAAATTTTACGTTTTTGGTTTTCACATTTTTACTTTTCGGGGGGGGGGGGGGGTTTAGACAAATAGGAGTTCCGTTAACGGAGTTAACATCTGTTAGTAAACTTTTGTTAATGAAAAACTCTAGGTTCCAAGGAGGATGACATAATGAAAAAATTAAGTACGAGGGAGTGTTCCAACGTGGTGCCATATTGTTTGAGAAGCTAATGCGCATTAAAAATTATCTCATTATTTTTGATAACTTGTGCGAGAAATTTTCTTTGTTGGAGCTAGGGGCTCCTCAACCCCATAGCGAGAACGGTTGCAGAATAGTACTGACTGCTCGAGATTTTGAGGTCTGCCGTGGTATGGTATCAGACAGTATTATTACAGTAGACATTTTATCTGAGGAAGAGGCATGGGATTTGTTTGTCAGCAAGGCTGGTAACATGGTCCTTGTTGTGCGCAGCGGAAACTTATTGCACCAATACCAAGATTGAAATAGTGTATGAATTAAACAAAACAAAATAGAGAAGATGAAACTCCTACTACTATCAAACAAACCCACACAAAACACAAGATTTACGTGGTTCGGCTAATATTGCCTACGTCCACGGACAAACAAATAGAACTTTTACTATTGGAGAAGATAGTACAAAGCTCTCAAATAAATGGAGAAACCCTAGGTTTCCTCCCTTCTCAAATCCTCACAAAATCTCTGAAAGAGACGATCACAAATTGAGGATACAAACTCTCTCTCACACTTGGATGGAGACGATTATACAAGCCCTTACGAAGAAACCAAAGTGTTCTTCCTCACAAAAGTTCTCTCAAACTCTCTAATGGCTTCTCACAATCTCTCTCTCGTCAAGATTAGGTTTTCCAACCTTCTCATTGGCTTTATAACATAGCCTTACAATCAAACACGAAATGGGCTTAAACATGACCCATATGCAGCAAACACAATGAGGACGTACGTACGTTCTATCTCCTGAAAGTTATCTGTGATACAGGACGTACGTACGTACGCACGTACGCCCTAACTACGTACGTACGTTCCTGAAAGAAAAACTTTCCTTCTCCACCAAAAAACCCAACAGTCCTCACTCCAGAAATCTAGCCTTTTTCTAGAAAAATGGTAAATGTATGTCACGGTCTTTCAATTGAGATCGTCCCCGCTGGTTACGCTATGAGAGATGAGGTTAGTGTTGATGTATGGAGGAAAACTCTAAATGACTTAAACACAAAACATACTCAAGGTAAAGGAGGTGAGTTTTACAAGGTCCTGAGATTTATTTATGATCGTTTGAGCAGCAACATCGTGCAAAATTGTTTCTTGTATTGTGCATTTTTCCCTGGACACTACCATTTCAAACCAGAAGAACTGATTAGGTATTGGATGGCGGAAAAGTTAATACATGTAGAGGGAGACATGGTTTCAGAAATAGATGAAGGATTCAAGGTATTGAGAGAGCTGCATGATGCTAGAATGTTGGATATGTTTACAGAAAGAGGGGAAGAATGATTAAGTATCCATGACATACTTTCCGGTTAGTATTCGCTCTTCTGAGGCCAAAAAAATCTCATTGATAAGAAATAGCTTACAAAGTCTTGGTGGAAATCCTAAAAATGTCTCAACATTGTTATTGCAGGATAATCCAATTTCTTATATTGCCCCTCTATTCTTTCATCATATGCATCCTCTCGAGTTTTTTTATCTCTCTTATTTTTGGATCACACAGTTGCCTACAACACTATCCCAACTAGCCCAGCTCCGTGTGCTCTTTTTACATTATTGTACACGTCTACAAAAAATACCATCTCTTGAAAATATGAAAGAAACTACAGGTTTTAAATTTATGCGGAACTGCGATAACAGTGCTTCCACAAGGGATGGAAGGATTGGTTAGTCTAAGATCCCTTGACTTGTCTGAAACTATAAGATTAAAGAGTATACGAGTTGGCGTGATATCATCACTCTCTTGCCTAGAGGAGTTTCGCTTGCACGGAAGTGGGTTGGTAAGGCAGATTTCTCGTACAGACGCACACTATCTATAGGAGTTGAGTGAAACCGCCATTAAGTGGTTTGACATCAATTTTGCGACAAAGTGTCCTTGGTTATTTCGCCTTGAGTTCATTGTTAAGAAAACCTTGGTGTACGCGTGTCGTCCCGTGTCATTGATTTCGCGTTGTGTGTTTAGAGTAAAAATTTGGGTCAGGACGTACGTACCTCTTAAGGACGTACGTACGCTTCGTTAGTCAGCAAGGTTGGTTGTGGTCTGGACGTACGTACCTGTTTAGGACGTCCGTACGTCCAAGTAGGCAGCAGCGTGTTTCCGTGTCTGGACGTACGTACCTGTTTAGGACGTCCGTACGTCCAAGTAGGCAGCAGCGAGTTTTCGTTCAGAGACGTACGAACGTCATATCGACGTACGTACGTCCAATGTGGGCTTTTCACGTTTCAGTCCATTTCTCTTGGTTTCCAACCCTAAGTTTATATAGGGTTTCTCTTCCACTTGAGAAGACAGTTCTTTGGCCGTCTACTGTGTTTCTAGGTGTGAAGTTTTGGTGTAGGTTTTGGTATTGAAAGTGTTTGTGGCTATTGAACTCAATTCCCTTCTTCCCCCTTTTCCCAATTCATAACTTTGTGATTCTAAGAGTGGTATTGTGATTTCGGCTTCGAGTCTTCTTGTGGGTTTATCAAGAAGTCGAGTGTCTTGTGCGTACATCAAGGTGCTCTGGTGAAGTCAAGGTGTTAGAGATAACCAGGAGTATCAACTCGCAGTGAGTGCAGGTAGTTGATAGGTTTGTACATCTCTATTTCATCTAGTGGATTATTTGTTGTCGCGAGGACAACCGTGGACGTTTCCCTTTTGGGTTTTACCACGTTAAAACTTTTGTGTGTTCTTTACTTTCTGCGTATTGTTTGTTTGGTTGAATATTTAATTGTTACATTAGCACTATTTGTAGTTTCTCAATTGGTATCAGTCGCTGGGGGCTGGTTAAGGAGCGTAAAGGCTCACGCTATCGATCATTAGTGCTTTATGGAATCTAACAAGTTTGCTTCTTCAAGTCTTCCTCCACAATTTAGTGGAAAAGACTTTGGTCATTGGAAAGTAAGGATGCGAGCTTATCTCCAAGCATTAGGAGAAGAAGTTTGGCTTTCTGTTGTCACAGGTTGGAAAGAACCAATTACTACTACAGGTACTGATGATGCTGCTGTTACATCACTGACGCCACGTGAAAAGTGGACGCCTGAACAGAAGTTGTTGGCAAATTATAACAACAAGGCACTCAATGCTATTTTCATGGCATTAAATGCCAGTGAGTTTCGTCGTGTGCAAGGCTGTGAAGAGGCTAAAGATGCATGGAACAGACTTATCTGCACACATGAAGGTGATGAAACTGTCAAAGAAAGCAAGTTAGAGCTGTTAACTTCTCAGTTTGAAAATCTACGGATGGATAATTCGGAGACTTTTGATGATTTCTTTATCCGTCTCCAAGACATCATAAACTGTAGTGCTGCTGTTGGTCATGCATATACTGACACACAAGTGGTACGTAAGATATTGCGTGCTTTGCCTCCTCGGTTTCGTTCGCGTAAGGATGCCATCACTGAGAGTAATGTAATTAAGAACATGTCCATTGAGACACTTGCTGGGAAACTAAGGACATGTGAGATGGAACAGGCTTTGGAAGAACCTTTGAAGAACAAGTCTGTGGCATTCAAGGCCACATCGTCTAAAGAAACTTCTACAGAACTTTCTGATGATGAAGAACAGACTGTGGATGATAACTATGCGTTTCTGTCACGAAGCTTTCAGAAGATTCTGAGATATCAACAGAATCGAGACCCTCGAAAGCGTTTTCCTGACACCTCAAATGCTCCTAGGAGTCGTGGTTTTGAGAGATTTTCTGTGGATGGAAGAAGAGCTCGAGTTGATCGTAAAGATGTCCAATGTTACAAGTGTCGTGAATATGGGCATTTTGCTAATGAATGTGACAAGAAGGTGGATCGCAAACCTGGTGATGATTCCAAAGCAAACCTCACGGTGACGTGGGATGATTCAGATGAAGATGAGGATGGAAATTCCTCAAATGTTGTCTCTAACTATGTGGTCTTCAGTGCATCCCTGGATGAGCATCCAGGAGGTATTGTATCCTCCACTGATGATATTAATGTTTCTGATTCTGGTGTTCATGCTACTACTAGTGAATTATGTGACATGTATAAGTTTTCCATGCAACAAGTAAAGTTGCTTGAAAAAACTAACACTGTCTTGCAGGAACAGGTAGATAGTCTTGGTCAGGATATATGTACTTTTGCAGGTGACTCCAACATGTTGAAGGAAGAATTTGCGAAGGAAAAGGAGGACTTCCAAGCACGTATTGCCTCTCTGGAAAACCTGAACAATAATCTGGAGACACGGTATCGCGCTCTTGTACTGGAACATGAAAAGGTGAAAGCTGAGTTGTTTGCAGCCAACAAACAATTGGTTGGCTTTGGTAAAGCTAGTGATAGTCTTAACTCTCTGCTGGGAATTGGTAAATCCCACTCAGACAAATCTGGTTTAGGTTATGACACATCTGTTCCTCTCTCTACTGCTAGCACTTCCTGTACTACTTTTGTCAGACCGACAGGTGTCACTTCCCCTGCTCCTGTGCAGGTGTCTGGTGTGTTTTCCCCACCCAAGGTCACTAGTGTAAAGCATGCCCGGAAAAAGAACTTTCGACACAAAGGCTTTAAATGTCTAACCTGTGGTCGCATGGGTCACACCTCTGCTTTCTGTTGGAATAATTTGTATCCTGCTCATCATTCTTCTTTTGCAGGTAATTCATATTGGAACAAGTCTTCCACCTTCTCCATGCAGGCTCCATACATGTGGAATGGCTATGCTCCGTGGGGTTTACCCAGGACTTCTCCTTATGGAAATCGTCCTCAAGCAACACCCATGCCCACTCCACCACCACACTTCTGGGATAGGAGCATGGATGCATCCAGGAAAATGGTATCTCACATGGCTCGTTTGGTAGAACCGATACCCTCATCATGGTATCTTGATAGTGGTTGTTCGCGTCATATGACAGGTGATAAGACTCTAATTGATAATCTGACTCTTGGCTATGGAGGTAAGGTTAGTTTTGGAAATGGTAAAATGCTTCCGGTTGAAGGTAAAGGTAATTTTTCTGAGGTTGGATCGCTCAATAGTCATGAGCTTCTTTTGGTTAAGGGTCTTAAGTCCAATTTGTTAAGTATTAGTCAGTTATGTGATGCTAAGTTTAAGGTTGTGTTTGAGGATGATAAGTGTGATGTTTTTTATTCCAATCATGTTCTAGTGTTAACTGGTACTCGCTCATCTGATAACTGTTTCATTGTTACTACACCCCTTCCGCATTTATATACCTAATGTGTCCGTTGGAGCTGGTTGTGTTTGGGATGTTTAGGTTTGGTTATTTTTGTTATTGTTGTAGTATTGGGGACATACTACTTTCTCTATTGTGTGGATTCCTCTTCCAAATGGTTCTTGTTTGGCGTTCTCAACTATTTTTGGTCATGCATTGTTGTAGGGTTACATCATACTCTCTTTGTCTTGGTAGTTATTACATGATGCTGTTACATGTAGTTGGATTTTCTTGTCTTCATGATCATCGTCTTCTTTTATCGTTATATACCTCTTGTAAGTGGTCAATGACTCACGAAATCCCCAGCCATTTGAATGTCTTGAGAGCATACTCATTTGGTTAAGAACCCGTTGGGGCTGTGAGGGTCATGCTCTGACGGATGCACTCAAGAGATGTTAGTTCTTGTGTTGCACGTTATCATGGTATTGCACTTCTTGAGTGTGTTTTGCCGAAAAGATGTAGGCTACACCCTACCCTCGTGTTCTGGTAAAAGATGGAGATGTTATATACTCCCACACGGGAATGGCATTTGTTTCAAATGGTCTTACAGACAAAAAAAAAAAAAAAAAAAAAAAAAAAATGAAATTATAGGTGACTTTCACTCTTGTCTGGTGGTGCAACAGGAAGAAAAACAATATTCTGTGCCTTCTTGGTTTTGTTGTGATCCGGTTAACGTTCACATTGGTCTAGTTGCACGTGCATTTCCATATATTCAATGATCATGGTTATCCTTTTGGTTCTGGAGGTGGATTTGTGTCTGTCCGTTTCTTCTGCATGTTTGCATTATCCTAGGAAGTATCATGACTTGGTGTATGATGTCGTTCTTCGGTTTTGCATTTACTTGTGGTTGAGATTTGCTTCACTTGTAATTTTTCTAAAAGTGGAATCCCTACAATAAGTAGAAATTTTTCTTGTGATGTCTCTCAATGCTTGTCTTTGGTCGTGATTTGGTTTATTATCTGGCTGTTAGGATGGCTTCTCGTTTTTTTTCTTTTTGTTTAAAAAAAAAAAAAAAAAAAAAAAAAAAAGGGTTCGTACGTACGCCTTGAAGACGTTCGTACGTGGGGGGGGACAGATCTTTTTGCAACGTACGAACGTCCCTAAGACGTACGAACGTAGTATTTGGCAGATGTTTTTTTTTGGGGTCCCGACGTTCGAACGTTCCTAGAACGTACGTACGTTCCTGAAACAGTCCGGCCCATTTGTTGTTTAAATTCAATTTTTGTTAAACCAAAGGCCAACTGTTACATTCAAAACGTGCTCTCTATTCCCTCTTGCACGAACATATCGAGTTTTCTTGCTCTTCCCCTTCTTTCTCTCTCGTTTATTCTTGTCGACCTTCTTCTTGCTTTTTTTCCTGTTGGATTTGTGATGTTCCTCCATAGTGGTGTTTGTCGTTGTGGTGGTTCCGTGTGTTGGTTGGTGAATCTTGTTGGTCATCCTCGATCACTCTCTTGTAAGTTTGTCTTATGGTCCTTCCTTCTTCAATTGTCATGTTATTGTTTTTTTTGGAATTGCCTTATCATATATTGTTGTTTAAGGTTGTATGTTTGATAAATGTCTTAATGGTTCGTGGTGGCTTCATACTTGATCGTGTCTTCAATTGAGTTGATCATGACCTTGGGAAGTAGTTGTTCTTGGTTTCCATTGCTGTTTTATGCTTTTGTTTTGTGGATTGGATGCTTGTTATTGCTACATTGTTGTCGTTAGCATATCTCAAATTTCTGCACATCAATTGTTTGATTAAATGCCTCAATGAGTTTGTTGTTGGTTTTTAAGTCACTTCTCTTACATTTTTGAGTTGTTTGCTGTTGTGCTTGTGTAGACAATGACTTCTAAGCGCGCACGCACCACTCCCACCACCACGGCATCCTCTTCTCGCGCTCCTAGAGGTCGAGGCTCCACTCCGGCCTTGTCGCCTCATCCCCCATCCCTTGGTGCTCATCATCGAGCCAAGGCAATTGTTCCGGAGCGGTTCTTCGACTTCAGCGAGATCACTGCCACTCCTATGGGGGCTTCTCAACTAGGCAACATAGCCTTGTTCTTTGAGACACGAAATTGGTTAAGGGTGGCTCAACCTATTACCAAGTATTCTGTTGAACATACGATCGCCTTTTATGAGACAAAGACACCTTCCCAAAATCGATCAAGTTTCTCTGTTTTGATTGAGGGTCGGAGGTACACAATCACTCCAAAGGTGATTCGTGAGGCGTTGGGAATTGATAATGATCTTCTCTCTGAAGATGTTATTCATGTTAGGTGGCCGATTCCCGAGGCGATTCAGATTGACTTTGTAGATCAAGTTCAGCGGATGTTTATTGACGGGGTCACAGAGAGATACCACGCCAAGTTCTACAGCGCCATCCTTCTGCATATGGTTGCTCATTCCAACATCTACCCCACCAAAGGCAACAAGATCATCATGACCGACGACATGGTCAAGCTGGTTGTTTGTATGTCGGTGCACCACCTCCATCTCTCTGAAGTCATCTACACTCGGATGCTTCAAATCGATGCTGCTAAGGGTACTCTTCCCTTCCCTAGTTTTATTATGACTATTCTTAGGCACTTGGGATTTCAGGGACGATATGTGGAGGTGAGCCCTCCTAGGTTTGTTGGCCATGACTGGGTCAATGCCATCAAGAAGGGCTGCCAGTCTAGGAAGGCTGCGTTTGAGTCTGTTGGTGCGAGTTTGACGCATCACCTAATCTGGGGAGGCCGGGCTCTTGTTCGTGATGATGATTTTGATCGGGCCTTGTTCCCTGGACGCCCCGCCTCAGCCTCAGCTAGGGGCAATCGGGCTGTTGCAGCTGTTGACGCTCGAGTTTCTTCTATTCGGCGTCGTCAAGATCACATGGGTACTCGGATAGATCGTGTTGAAGTCATTCTCTCTCAGCATGATGCTATGCTGCGTGATATTCACAGGATGAATGTCGCCCAGATGCATCACCTACAGCTGGACTTCACCCCCGTCGACTTGCCTCCATTTCCAGAAGAGGTACCTCGAGGTCCAGATGCCAGTGATGGTGATGACTCGGTTAGAGAAAGTGAGGACGATGGTGATGGTGGACATCTTGATGGTGACTCGAACTCCGAGTAGTTCTTGTTTTGGTTTACTCTTCACACTTTTGTACTTAACATTGTTCTCTTGTTATATAGTTCCTGTTTTTCTATTTAGATACTGAACATGTTATTGGATATTGCTGTTTTAGAATCTTTCTGTTTTTGCAGTAAGGTTCTGCTAATTAGGTAATGGATTTCTCTAATTGGGCCCATGTTAGGGTTCTTTTTGGCTCTCTATATATAGGGACGTCTTCCTTCTCTTTTCCTTCTATTGTTTCTTCTTAACCTTCTTACAGTTCTCTTTGTGTTATTCAGAAGTTTTCATGGCAGAATATGAACTTCATGGGGTTTTTGTTCCGGCTGTTGGTTATGTGTCGTTTATGGTGATGGAGTACAAAAACAATGCAAAGGTTTGTCGTTTATGTCGTGTTCCCCATGGGTATGATTATATTCATAAACCTTTTCTTAATCCGTGTTTGGTTCATGTCAATCATTGGGAGAGACTACCGGGACATATTCAAAATCACATATTGGAGTTGGTTGGCTATCCCAAGATTCCAGGTCTTGTTGCTCCTCTTACCGACTGTGGCTTGGACAGCAGAATTGAGGAGTTATTTTGTACGAGTGAATGGATGGAAGATTATGATGGTGAGAATGTGATAGCTCGGTGGAACAGACCCTCGGCTCGTGCGGAAGCTTATTTCTCTAAGCTTCCTCCAGGTCATTGGGAACGAGTTTTTCGAATTCGTTAACTTCAGTTTTGTTATGTTCTGTCTTTATTGTTTCCTATGTTTATGGATTCCCATGTTTGGGATGTAGTTGGTTTCCTGAACTTTAAGCGTTTGGTTAGGTTTATTTCTTATCCTTGAGAGCTGTTTTAATTGGTTGGGATTGATTGCTTATCCTGATTATTTTTGTTTATTGGTTCTTTTGTCTGTTATTTTATTGCTCACTTGTTGTGACAAAAAGGGGGAGATATTTATGACTCTAATACTAACATTCGTTTCCTCTTTTGTTAGTGTATTTTTGGGTCGTGTTTCAGGTATGCTACACGAATGGGGGGTGAACATGTTGATGTTTTAGTCGTTGTACAGTTATGGGGGAGCTCGAGTGTCAGAACTTTGGAGCTCATGATGTATGGGGGAGTTGCTCGAAGGGACTTCTGTTAATACCTCGATTACCTTGGACATTCTTAGTTGCTTCCGTTCGATCTCTGATGGTTGAAGCTTCTTGATCAAGTTGGATATCAAGAATTGGTAATTTGGTATGTGTTCTATCGTGAGTGTTTTTGTAGGCATGATTTATAAATGCCATGGTTTGGGATTGTAAGCACGTTTTATAAGTGCTATTAGAGTCATAGGTTTTTGTCACAAAATCAATGTCAAAGGGGGAGATTGAAACCGCCATTAAGTGGTTTGACATCAATTTTGCGACAAAGTGTCCTTGGTTATTTCGCCTTGAGTTCATTGTTAAGAAAACCTTGGTGTACGCGTGTCGTCCCGTGTCATTGATTTCGCGTTGTGTGTTTAGAGTAAAAATTTGGGTCAGGACGTACGTACCTCTTAAGGACGTACGTACGCTTCGTTAGTCAGCAAGGTTGGTTGTGGTCTGGACGTACGTACCTGTTTAGGACGTCCGTACGTCCAAGTAGGCAGCAGCGTGTTTCCGTGTCTGGACGTACGTACCTGTTTAGGACGTCCGTACGTCCAAGTAGGCAGCAGCGAGTTTTCGTTCAGAGACGTACGAACGTCATATCGACGTACGTACGTCCAATGTGGGCTTTTCACGTTTCAGTCCATTTCTCTTGGTTTCCAACCCTAAGTTTATATAGGGTTTCTCTTCCACTTGAGAAGACAGTTCTTTGGCCGTCTACTGTGTTTCTAGGTGTGAAGTTTTGGTGTAGGTTTTGGTATTGAAAGTGTTTGTGGCTATTGAACTCAATTCCCTTCTTCCCCCTTTTCCCAATTCATAACTTTGTGATTCTAAGAGTGGTATTGTGATTTCGGCTTCGAGTCTTCTTGTGGGTTTATCAAGAAGTCGAGTGTCTTGTGCGTACATCAAGGTGCTCTGGTGAAGTCAAGGTGTTAGAGATAACCAGGAGTATCAACTCGCAGTGAGTGCAGGTAGTTGATAGGTTTGTACATCTCTATTTCATCTAGTGGATTATTTGTTGTCGCGAGGACAACCGTGGACGTTTCCCTTTTGGGTTTTACCACGTTAAAACTTTTGTGTGTTCTTTACTTTCTGCGTATTGTTTGTTTGGTTGAATATTTAATTGTTACATTAGCACTATTTGTAGTTTCTCATTGAGAAGCTTGAAACAGTTGGCAATTCTTACACTCGGCGTTGTGGGGTATGGTAATCACCTTGATATACCATTATGTCCCTACATGAAAAAAATCTAAAGATCTTTTCCATCAACGTGTATGGTTCAGTTGAAGATTACATTTAAGATATGCAATCAGACACAGAGTGACACGGAGAGCAGAGAGAGAAGCAGCTCTCTCTGAACTTTATGAATTATACAAGGTCCATATATGGTTAGCAGGGGAAACTGTATGGCCGCGAATGAGCTTGTGGCTCAATGGTAGCACCCTCTCACAAAGTGGAGAGGTTGTGGCTCAATGATATAAGTTTCCACACGTAATTTAAAGGGGTAAAGGTCCCCTCAACCCTGCTTGCCAATTAAAAAAAAAAAAAAAAACTATGGCCAACATTTGTACTTTTATTTATTCTTTCTTTGTTTTCTTATTTGGGTATTTTAAGTGAAACTCTCCCCCAGTTTGGCTTTGTAATCAAATAAAGAACTATTGGGACCTAGATCCTAAATACAATAGAAAGAACTATTGGGACCTAGATCCTAAAATACAATAGAGGATTAATTTCCTATTGCAGCAGTTATACACACTAAGTGAATGCACGTCTGTTAGACGTCTCATATTCAGCTTTCTTGTTTTTTGGTAAAAGCAATGTTATTTTCCTGGTTTGTAGGTAATTACTTAATAAAGTTTAATTATTTATATTGAAATTACATAATAACCCTTTATATCATAGAAGATATATGTGATTTTAGTGAAAGGGAAATGGACTTTTTTGGTAAAAGTTTCGCATCAGGAAAAAAACTCTCCTCCTAAGTTATTAAAAGAGATTACAAGCAGTTAGAAACTACATATACCTCGTAGACTACAAACGATAGCACACTTTAGATAAATTAGTACCTTTATCTAAAGCTACACATTTCCAACAAAATCTGAAGCTGTTAAAACTTATCAACTATACAGATTAAAAATAATGGTAGAGGTGTTGTACCTTCGGTTTCTACAGATTCACCAATAAGCAATCTTCCAAAGAATCATCGGGTAAACGAAATGAGAAGTTATTTCAACACAAGTCATTCCAAAGCGCATGCCAAAAGAGTGTTGGAGGTTCTAGAGAAACGGATAAGAGAACATCAGAGCTGCAACTTTTAAAGTAGCTTGTCACCCGATATCAAGAATGCTTAGAAACAATTGAAGTTAATAACTATTTCCCTTCCATGCATCTGAAAGGCTCAGCAAAGTAATTTTATATCGGCTTTTTTCCATCCTGATTTCTTTTAATTGATATGTCATATCCTATTTGCAAAAACCAAAATCCAATAAATCACAACATACATTTTCTAAATAATATTCAGTGTATGAAAAGGGCGTACAGTAGTATCAAATTCTGAATGCTCATACAATATCTGAGCATCTGTTGACACCTTTGGCCAACAGACCATTTCATTACAAAGAATGCTTATTGTTTTCTTACAGCTTCCAGACTGAAATGCACTGCAACCATCCTCTGTATTGTTGCTGACAGTATCAGTGAAAGGATCCAGAGCAGCAACCAAAATCAGAGTCTCCATGAGGAATGCCATATCCAAAAAGAAAATCATTTTTACTCCACCAATTTAAAGGAACTCACACAAGGAACAGAAGGACTTCGTAGGCCATAGATTTCTTGACCTTTCTGAAACCACAAAGTTGGAGATAGTACAAGAATGTGCATTCTCATCACTCTTGGTGAATCATTTTTCTCTCTAATATTATAATTCATTATACACCATATCTGTCAAAACCAATGGATTTCATTGTTTGTAGATTTGCCAAGTGTACTACAAAAGAGTTTCTAATATTTTTGTGAGTTCGGGGAAAAGATTATGGCTAACATGAATAGGACTACCAATCCTACAAACATCTTCACTGCCTTCTTCCATCCTCAAGCCATTGATTCCATTAATCATCACATCCTTCGTGATTTCTTTGCAGTTTTGGAGGTTGTTGCTTTTGAGGAAAGATGATTGATCAAGATCAAACTTGAACTTTCTAGACAGTTCTGAGACATTTCCATGAAGGGGGAAACCAAGAGTGAGAGCCACACGTTCAGGTTTGAACTTAATAAATGTTGCACTTGTTGTGCGCAGCGGATATTAATGCACAAATATGATGATTGAACTAATATATGAAAGTAAAACGAAAAACGACAAAATAAACAAGCAACCACACACAAGACACAAGATTTACGTGGTTCGGCAATATGCCTACGTCCACGGGGAGAAAGGATGATGCTTTTCTTTTTTAGACAATTGTACAAGCCCTCTTGAAGAAACCGAAGTCTTCTTCCTCACAAAAGTTCTCTCAAACTCTCTAATGGCTTCTCACAATCTCTCTCTCAGAAAAGTTAAGGTTTTTTCTCACATCTATTGGCTTTATAGTATAGCCTTACAATAGCACCGAATTGGGCCCAAAAACAGGCCCATTGAACAAAACTAGAGGAGGACGTACGTACGTCGAAATCACGTACGTACGTTACAACACGTAACAAAGATCTGGCGTATAGGACGTTCGAACGCCCTAATCACGTTCGTACGTTCTGTCCCGAAAAAGTTGTCTGTCACATTGGACGTTCGAACGCCCTATTCACGTTCGTACGTCCCTGTACAAAAACTTCCCTCCATCTGTTTTTTTTCACATAAAACCCAACAATTCTCCACCTCGGCGAAGATTCAATAAATCTAAGCCGACACCAAGAATCACAAGTCACAAACTCCCACACATGTCCCGAAAGACCACCTCGGCTGCACCACCTCATGGTTGCCTACGTACCATTCTTCCAAGGGATCAAGCCATCGTAGTTCACTCCAAAATATACTATCCACTCAAAGGAAGAACATGGACCAAATCTAAGCAATGATAAAACTTAGTCCCCGAAACCACTTTAGTCAACATGTCAGCCGGATTATTGCTAGTATGAATCTTCTTCAATAAGATCTCACCATCTTCAATAATATCCCTGACAAAGTGATGTCGCACATCAATGTGCTTTGTACGAGCATGATAAACTGAGTTCTTTGCCAGATTTATGGTACTTTGATTGTCACAATGAACCATAAGCTGCTCCTGCACAATACCCAAGTTTCTCAACATACCTCGCAACCAGATGGCTTCCTTAAAGGCTTCAGTCACAGCCATATATTCAGCTTCTGTCGAAGACAAAGCTACCAGGGATTGTAATGTAGACCTCCAACTAATAGGACCACCTGCCAATGTAAAAACATATCCTGTAGTAGACCGACGTCTCTCTACTTGACCATCATAATCAGAGTTCACATAACCAACACAAAATTGATTCAAATCCCTTCCCTTCTGGAATAGTAAACCAACCTCCACACTACCTTGAATGTAGCGCAAGATCCATTTCACAGCTTCCCAATGTTTCTCACCCGGATTATGCATGTACCTACTTACAGTGCCAACTGCATGCCCAATGTCAGGCCTTGTACATACCATTGCATACATCAAGCTACCAACCGCGCTTGCATATGGGTAACGTGTCATGTAAGCACGTTCCCTCTCAGAATTAGGAGACATGGAAGCATTCAAATTAAAATCTTTTGAGAGAGGTATACTCACAGCTGTACCAATCTCAAATTCGCTAAATCTCTGTAGCACCTTCTGTAGATAGGCCTTTTGAGATAGCCACAATCTTCCATTGTCACGTTCCCTCTGAATTTCCATTCCAAGTATCTTTCTCGCATCACCAAGATCTTTCATCTCAAAGTCCATAGACATAGTCTTTTTCAACTTGTCTATCTCCACATTGCTTTTAGAGGCTATGAGCATGTCATCAACATATAAAAGCAAATAGATAAAAGAACCATCACATACCTTGCGAAAATAGACACAAGGATCATATGGACTCCTTGTATAACCTTTCCCTAGCATAAACCGAGTAAACCGCTTGTACCATTGCCTTGGGGATTGCTTCAACCCATACAACGATTTCTTCAATTTACATACCAGCTTCTCATTTCCTGCATCTTTATACCCACTCGGCTGAGTCATATAGATCTCCTCCTCTAGCTCACCATGTAGAAAAGCAGTTTTCACATCAAGTTGAGCTAACTCCAAATCAAACTGTGCTACCAAGGCTAATAGGATACGTATGGAGGAATGTTTCACAACCGGAGAAAAGATTTCATTATAATCAATTCCCTCCTTCTGAGCATAGCCTTTTGCCACCAATCTTGCTTTGAAGCGTACATTTTCACCAGGAGAACCATCTTTCTTAGTGTAAACCCATTTGCACCCGATCGCTTTCTTTCCCTTAGGCAACTCAACAAGTTCCCAAGTCTCATTCTTATGAAGAGATTTCATCTCCTCATCCATGGCCTTCTTCCACCTTTCATACTCACTACTCTGCAGTGCTTCACGAAAAGTTTCAGGAATACCCTCATCAACAACCGAAAGTGCATAAGCTACCATATCATCAGTAAGCCGTTTAGGAACACCGGCATTTCTCTTGGGTAATCTAGACGCAATTGGACCCTCATCATCAGAGTTCACCTGTACTGTATCAACAACCGTCTCATCATCTGTCATGTCATCAGAATCTGTAACACTCGGAACCTCAATACTTGGAACCTTTATAGTAGACGTTTCCAAAGATACAGAACCATCTGGAACACGTGGAGATATTTCAGTCTCCACCCACTGCGAAACCTCATTGGTCTTGCTCTCCACAGGCTGAGAGCTCTTAGACTTCAACATAGAAGCCTCATCAAAAGTCACATCTCTGCTTAGAATAATTTTCTTCAATTCCGGATCCCATAGCTTATAACCTTTTACTCCACTCTGTAGACCCATAAACAAAGACTTCTTTGCACGAGGATCCAACTTACTCTCTCGGACATGATAGTAAGCTGGACACCCAAACACATGAAGAAAACAATAATCTGAAGCAGGCTTACCAGACCAAACCTCCATAGGAGTTTTGCCATCAATCGCAGTCGAAGGCAACCTGTTAATAAGGTGACAGGCATACACAATAGCCTCAGCCCAAAACACTTTGCCTAACCCAGCATTAGACAACATACATCGAACTCTCTCCAGTAAAGTTCGATTCATCCGTTCTGCCACCCCATTTTGCTGCGGTGTCTCTCTTACAGTGAAATGGCGTTCAATACCCTCATTCTGACATACTTGCAAGAAGGGATCATTTTTGTACTCTCCTCCATTATCTGAGCGAAGTACCTTGATCTTTCTGCCAATTCGGGTCTCAACTAACTTCTTCCACTTCATGAAAATTTCTAGGACTTCATCCTTGCTCTTCATGGTGTACACCCACACACGCCTAGAAAAATCATCAACAAAAGACACAAAATAATGCTTACCTCCCCAAGATGCATTCTTGGTAGGTCCCCAGACATCCGTGTGAACATAATCAAGAGCTCCACCAGTATTATGGATAGCCGTGCCAAACTTTACTCTTGTCTGCTTGCCCAGAATACAATGCTCACAGAATTCTATTTTACAGGCGATAGCACCCTTCAACAATCCTTGCTTTATCAATCTTTGCAAGGACTTTTCACCAGTATGCGCCAACCGCATATGCCATAGTCGTGTAGTCTCTCTAGCAATCTTTGATGTAGCCTCAGACATGGCCACATCACCAGTAACTGTACTACCTTGAAGGAAGTACAAGTTCCTATGTCGAATACCCTTTAGTATAACTATTGCACCAGCCACAATCTTTAGAACACCATGTTCAAGTACCACCTTGTAACCATTGGCTTCTAAAGTACCAACTGAGATAAGATTCTTCTTCATGTCAGGAACATACCTAACATTTTTCAGCTTCCTTATAATTCCATCAAACATTTTCAGACGAATGGTACCTGTACCCATTATGTGACAGGGTTGATCATTCCCCATCACCACTACACCACTCCCCTGCTTCTTAAAATCAGAAAACCATTCCCTTATAGGACATATATGATAAGAAGCAGCACAATCTAAGATCCACTCATTACCACTGGTGTAACAAGCCATTGATGAAACGGATAAAGAATAATCAGAATCTACATCATCATCTTTAGTATCACATGCAACATTTACCTCAGAGTTTTTCTTCTTGTCCTTTGCCTTGGCTTTAGGACAATCTTTCTTCCAATGCCCTTTCTCATGACAAAAGGAGCATTCATCCTTTGCTAGAGACCGACCTCTCGACTTAGACCGAGATTTCCCTCTACCACCTTGGCCTTTCCTGTCACTAGACCTTCCTCTTGTGACCAAGACCTCAGGTGTAGAACCCTTGGACTCTTCCTTGTCCTTCTTCATACCCGCATGAGCTAATAATGCTGCAGAAATCTCACTATATACCAATTTTTCTTTCGCATATGTGAGTGTGATAGCCAAGTGTTCATATTCATCAGGTAACGAATTTAAAAGACACACTGCCTTGCTTTCATCACTCACATCTGCTCCTAGATTCACCAAGTCTGCAAGTAGCTTGGTAAAATCATTAAGATGCTCCGCCATGGAAATACCTTTTCTCATATCTATTCGATAGAACTTTTGAAGTAGATAGTTTTTATTGTGGATAGTCTTTGTCATGTACTTCTCCTCCAATTTTCGCCACATCTCCTTTGCAGACGCATCATTCATCACAAGATACTTAATGTCTTGTGCCAAACACGACCTTATGATTCCACAAGCTCGTTTGTTCATCTTTTTCCAATCCTTCTCTTCCACATCTTCTGGCTTATCCTCCAGAACATCTTCTAGGTCTTGTTGACATAGAGCATCCATTACCTCACACCTCCACATACCAAAGTTATTGGTGCCGGTAAACTTCTCTACATCAATTTTTGCTTGATGGTAAACCATTGACTTGGTTTCCCCCTTCGAACTCTTCGAACTCCCTTCTTTTGACATCTTTCCACCAACTTTCATGCACTAAACAATCACCAAAACGAAACTGAAATTCACACCGGAATTTCAACAAACACCTTCTAGACGCTCAAGTTCTAAACCAAAGCTCTGATGCCACTTGTTGTGCGCAGCGGATATTAATGCACAAATATGATGATTGAACTAATATATGAAAGTAAAACGAAAAACGACAAAATAAACAAGCAACCACACACAAGATTTACGTGGTTCGGCAATATGCCTACGTCCACGGGGAGAAAGGATGATGCTTTTCTTTTTTAGACAATTGTACAAGCCCTCTTGAAGAAACCGAAGTCTTCTTCCTCACAAAAGTTCTCTCAAACTCTCTAATGGCTTCTCACAATCTCTCTCTCAGAAAAGTTAAGGTTTTTTCTCACATCTATTGGCTTTATAGTATAGCCTTACAATAGCACCGAATTGGGCCCAAAAACAGGCCCATTGAACAAAACTAGAGGAGGACGTACGTACGTCGAAATCACGTACGTACGTTACAACACGTAACAAAGATCTGGCGTATAGGACGTTCGAACGCCCTAATCACGTTCGTACGTTCTGTCCCGAAAAAGTTGTCTGTCACATTGGACGTTCGAACGCCCTATTCACGTTCGTACGTCCCTGTACAAAAACTTCCCTCCATCTGTTTTTTTTCACATAAAACCCAACAGCACTTTGGCTCTCTCCAAGTCAGAATGCATTCTCTTCAGGTCAATATCTTCTGATACTTTCACAAAGAGCATTCTTATATTGGTTAGCAATTGTTTTGTCCCTAACTCTTTTTTCAAGAAAAAAAAAACCGAACAATCTCCCAAAAAGAGATTGTGATTTTGGTTGCAAAGTTGGGATTGTCATCTTCATGTTCTTTGTGTTGGCAACCAAACATTTCGGGCCACTACTAAAGGTACCTGCTGGTTTTTTAACTATGGTGGCCTGCAAGAGAAAACAACATATTTCATATAATAAAATCAAATTAAATTCCAATAAGTTTAAATTAATACAAATGCAAACAGGTCAATAGGGAACACATTGAGTTCCATCCATTGCAAAGAGCTCTACACATGTAGTGCATAGAGCTCACAGCAAAATATATTCCAAGTTAATGCCAATACAAAGAACCCCCATTAAAATTTATGCATGCGTTGAAGAAGTGAAAAGCTACGAAAGACAATTGTAGCGCAATGGGATGTCATCCGCAGGTTAAGCTCCATCACCAGGAAAATATCCACATGGACATGGTGATTGACTGCTTTTCTACTTGGTAGAGTACTGGACCTCATTGCATACGTTATACATATCCACGTGGTGATTCAACTGACCCACATCGTTAAACTGCAAAGGACTTGGTTTTTCGGCTTCAACGACCATGCTAAACTACTCTTAAATTTAAAGATCTCACTAGAGATGGTATCAAACTTGTTTCTGATGCAATATGTTCTGGTAAACTTAACAATTTAGGAAGTGGCACCAAATGCTCTGTTGGCTCATTCAGGAGAAAATCATTTGCAAAGAGTCAGGACTGAGAAGTTGTTGCCTAGTCCTTTGCTTCTTGGAGGGAAAAAAATGGATTTGGGTACAGACTCGAGATTATGATAGAAGTTGTTGCTTCCAAGGCTAATCAAACCAACTAAACTGTAAAGAATCGAAAATGAGAAAGTCAAATAACAGGATGGCGCAGGAAATTACTTGGCCATATATAACCTTGTCCTAAGAGCAAGAAGCAACCTGTTCTGCTGGGATTGGATTTTCTTAATTTCTTTGCGTTTGTCATTTCTCCTCCTTCACCTCCTCCAAATTAACCTAAAATTTCATCTCCTCCAAACCTAAAATGATAAGACTCTTTTCATCAAAACTAGAAAATTTTCCAGTCCCAGATACAGAGAAACTAACTCTACTTTGTAGTTTTCCATATTAATCATAGGTGAAAAAATCGAATTTGCCGCCCGGATATTCACGAAATATTCCGGTTTTTTGCTATTCGGATCGGTACGGCATACGACATATAAACGGAATTTAAAACACCCCATGCCGTTCGGAATTTATCGGATATTCACGAAATATTCGGCAAAAACCGAAATTTATGAAATTTTCGATTATGAAATTAACACATTTATTTTTAATCCCCCCGAACTAGAATTTTAGGTGAGATTATAAAAAAAAGGTCCAAAAGGCACCGGACGTTTGAAAACTTTCTATTGGGATGGGGTTCAGTTGTGCATAGTAGCTACAACTCCATTGTTGTCTCTTTGTATAATATAAAGAAAGTTAAATTTCATTAATCATTTTCCCGCTCAATTGAAAGTAACAATTAATGCTTCTAAGGTTATTGCAAGTCAGAATGTAGAAAGGAATGCAGGTGTCATAAGATTATTGAATGAGTAGTTTCCACAGAGAAGTCACACTTCTTGCATTTCTCTTTTCGCCTATGAGTAAAACTATCTTGTGTAATAGTTCCGTCTTAGCTTCCTTGTATGATTTGTCGCGTGTTTAATTTGTAATGTATGTTTTTCTTTTAATTATAAGTTTATACATTGAAATCAAAAGAAAAACACGAAAAGTGCAGAAAACCTCCCAATTTTTTGAATTTTTTGCGGATATTCGCGAATATTCGCGGAAAATTCCGGTACATTGAATTTACCAAACCTCCCATATCCGACATGGGAGGTCGGATATTCACGGAATATACCGGTTTTTGAGAGGTCGGATATCCGGATTTAAACGACATTTTCACCTATGATTGTAAGTACATGGATTCCCACCTTACAGGTGGCAAACAGGGAGGCAACGAGATGTTGTTATACTAAACACCCGCCAGACTAGGAGATCAACTAGTAAGACTAGGAGATCAACTAGTAGAACTATCTAGAATGTCACGCGCATTGAACGTGATGCTAGCTGGAAGCCATTCAAATGGAATACAAGGCCAAGGGAAGGCCACGATGACGCAAGGATAACGGTAGGATTAGATGCTAGATCCAGTGGTTAGAAATAGGCGATGAGCATCAGGTATATAAACTATAGAATGAACCCCTAAAGAGGCATGTAACATTTTCAGGATAAACTCTCTCTCTCTCTCACTATTTTTAGGTTAACTTACCGTTTTGATCAGAATACTTACTGACTTGACCGTTGGAGCTTTGTCCACTGGATAAATCAGTGGAACTTTCAGGTACGTGGAAGACAAGAACGTCGAAATCCAGCCATCTCCAGCAAACAAGGTTCACCTCCGTGAACACCGCATTGTTCACGGAAAAGGGGCTAACAGTTATCAAAGAATACTAGAGAGTTTTTTGTTGAACAACCAAATTATTCTATTCTTAATAAGAAGTAGTAGATATAAGCATAATTAACATTATCAATAAACAATAAGGATCATGAATCATATAATTAATCACTACACATACCTTTATTTGTCCATAGCCATTGATGATCTGAAAAGCTGCACAAGATTTAGATTTCTCTCTCCTTGCCTCTTAAACCCTAATATGTGTTGTAATAGTAAGTGTATGAGGATGGAGATCATACACCAATTTATAGAGGTGGAGAGAGGACCTAAATCTACAAACCTAAGCCCATTAGATCTAGACCGTCCATCATAGTTAAGATCTACAGTAGATATGACTTCCACATAACCTATTACTAATTAGCTTATTTCTATATTAAACCAAGGTTAAAGGTACATGGACCACATTATGGGTTGGTCTTTAAATGTGGAAATTCCAACAGTCTCCCACTTGGTCCATAGTAAAATCTTACATACGGTTTAATGTAGAATACATAAGGCGCGCAATAAGAGCTAAATTAGTTTCCGAAATGGTTATCATAATACCGTCATTAATTAAACCACTAATATGAGTCATGGCGGTTCCACATCGCATAAATGACATGGTTCCTTCCATGTACTACGATATCAACAATTTAATTAACTAGGTCTATAAGCAGAAGTAACAATAATGGTCCAGTAATGTCTTCGTAAAAGACTATTTCTGTCAACAATTATCCATTCACATATATGTACATAAACAATGGAAAACAGAAAATTCAGAACTTAATCAATAATAATGAGCTCAAAATAATGTCAAATAATAAGCACTAAGTAATCCACAAATCATTAAGTTATGGGTTACATTCAAAACCCAACTTGTTAACATGATTCTAGAATATCATTATTTCTAGTTCTTAAGTTAGTGGATTTACTAACACGTGTACTAATGTGTTCCATTGACACTCACTTGTTCTAAACTTAAGCCATAATCAATAGGTATTTTATATCATGTGCTAAACATTAGAATACCTATCATTCTTACAAAGGCATATAGTTGCAACATTATTACAATAAAATTCAAACGACTTAGAAATCAATAACTCTAAGTTATGATATAAAGTTTTGCAACTATACAACATTGCATGTAGCTTTACAACATGCTACAAATTCGGCTTCTATGGTGGGTGAAACAATAATGTTTTATCGACTATCCACACACCCATTAAATTCCGAATTTGTAAAACCAATCACCTCAAGGTGATTAAATCTCTTAAAATATGAGCATACGGTTTCTCTTTCATTCGTTCTTGTTCCAATTCATTCATAGGATCTTGATTTAATTCAAATATTCCCCCTCTGAATTGGAACATCATTACAATTATGCCTTAACACATTAAATCTATCCAAAACTTTATTAATGAAATCTTTCTGAGACGTTCCAACAATTATTGTGATCAATCCCGAAATATTTTTTTTTTTTTATTTCTATCACATATGACGCATCACCATAACTTTCATTGCAAAGTGTTTAGACAGAAAAAATGTTTACATAAACGAAAATCACTGCTGCGAAACAATAAATCATCAACATACATAATGAAAATAATAAACTTACTCCCACTGAACTTTGGGTATGTACATTAAACCCAAACGTTTGATACTATTAATCATTAGGTACCATTTTTTCTTGAAAAGTTTGTTTTAAGTCGGTATATTGACTTCTTTAACAAACAGATTATGTGTTCTTGTTCTTCCTTTATGAAGTTGTGTGGCTAATTAAACCATGTAGACTTTATCCAAACTTTCATTCACAATATCATTTTCACATTTATTTGGTGTAACTCTAAATCGAAATGAGTCACCAATGCCATAATGATTCTAAGATAATCCTTCTTTAACACATAAGTGAAGGTTTCATGAGAAAGTAATGCCACCATATTGAATAAATTGTTTGGATACAAGTCTTGCTTTATGGCATTCAATAGAACCTTTTGACTCAATTCTACTAACCCCAGACATAGTTAAAATCCACACTTAATTTATCTCTTCATTCATGGCATGAATCTTTTAATCAGAATTACTATAAGTAATGGCTTGTGAAAATGTAACTAGATCATTAAATTCAAATTCTTGTAAATACAACACGTGATCATCCAAAGTAGCTGGTCATGATCTTTAAGATCTTTTTAATGTTATTTCTTGTGTGTGTTTACATTCAGTTCAATGACATTAATTTCATTAAGTGGTTGAGGATCAACTTGTTGTTTATTGTTGTTAAGCGGTGCAACAACATGAGAAACAACAGAAGTAACAATAATATCATTACAAAATTGAGGTAACAAAATTGGTACCATAATTTCTTTAATGATTACCTCTTTGATATGATCACTCCCACTTATTTTGTCATTCATAATGAATCAATAATTTCCAGTTTCAATAATTCTAGTGGTATGGTTAGGATAGTAAAATCTATACCCTTTGGACTTTTCTGGATAAACCCTAAATGTGTAAATGTCTTGAACTAGGTTTCCATCTTTTCGACATTTCAAAAGGTGTTTTTGTAACTACCTTAATAGGAACCCAATTCAATATATACACTTCAGTTTATAAAGTATACATCCACAATGATATGGGTAAATTAGAATTACACATCATACTTCAAACCATATTCATAAGGGTTTGATTATGCCTTTGAGCTACACCATTCTGTCATGGAGAACCAGACATTGTGTATTAGGCACAAATTCCTAACCGTTCTAGAAGTTTGGCAACCGGGATGTTGTCCCGTGTCATAGATCATACTTTCCAAGAAATTCACTACCTCTATTAAAATGTATAGTTTCCACCTTTCTATTTAATTGTCTCTTAACTTCAGTTATGTAAATTTCAATAACATTTACATATGAGACTTATTATGCTATAGATAGATACAATAACGAGAAAAAATCATCAATAAAGGTAATGAAATATTTTTCTCCACCAAAAAATGGAACATCGAAAGTCCACGTATGTCTATTTGAATTATTTCAAGAAGCGTACTTCCTATGGCTCTTCTTAGTGTGTTTGGTTTGCTTGACTTAATGCATTCCACACACACACACACACCAAAATTAGTAAAGTTAAGGTTCGGGAAAACCCCTTCTTTTACTAGTCTACTTTTCATCTAGATGTATAATCCAGTCTTTTATGCCATAATAAAGATAAACATTAATCATAATCAATTCACTAAGGGTTAGGAATACCAATTAAGTTTGATCGAACCATACTAAAACCAAAAGCTTACCTTTTATATCAAACAAACGCCATATTCACATAAATGGCATTGGCACACACATAATGTATATTCAAACACAATAAGAGAATTGTTCATTCAACTTCTTGAAACATGAATTAAGCTTGAGTGACATGATTATAATATTGTTTAAGCCTTGCCTATACTTGAACTAGTAGTCTCGCCATTTAATTCACATTCCACTTGTCTTTAATAGTGTAATAGTGAAACTGAACATACTATGTAGACAAGAAATTTAGAACAAATTGGAGGACAAAGTAATCATCCACTAACATGTCTAAATTCTTTAATTTAACAACTAAATTGGGAAACTCAAGGATACAATCTTGCATACTATGAGTACTATGAATAGTAATCAGTTCAACAATTAACTTTTCAGCTAGCAGTACGAAAATGATTCTTAATATTATTCATCAATAATTATTCACATAAACATTGAGTTTAATTTGCATGTTCAATCTAGTTCATGCATAATGCATAATTTTCTTCTTTTTACTGCTTTTATAAAATAACAGTAGATTCAACAATAAGGAAATATATGCCAAGATCTAGAACTCCCACTAAAATCAACTAGACTTATTCATTCTAGTTCATTAGTTTTATTAAGGATAAAACATACAAAATATACGAAATACAAGAATAATAGAACGAGAAAAATAAACATGCTCACAACATTAGTCAACACATTAATTAAACAATATGACTACGAAAAGAAATACTACCGTATTTAATCACAAGAAATATCATCTTAATCATACGAATCATCAATCATAAAAATAAGAATTACTGTTTTCTTTATTGCGGAATCATAATAAACAGTATTAAATTAAACGAGGACGATAGAACTAATAACATGATTCAAATTGGCGACTGATACCACATATAAGCATAATTAACATTATCAATAAACAATAAGGATCATGAATCATATAATTAATCACTACACATACCTTTATTTGTCCATAGCCATTGATGATCTGAAAAGCTGCACAAGATTTAGATTTCTCTCTCCTTGCCTCTTAAACCCTAATATGTGTTGTAATAGTAAGTGTATGAGGATGGAGATCATACACCAATTTATAGAGGTGGAGAGAGGACCTAAATCTACAAACCTAAGCCCATTAGATCTAGACCGTCCATCATAGTTAAGATCTACAGTAGATATGACTTCCACATAACCTATTACTAATTAGCTTATTTCTATATTAAACCAAGGTTAAAGGTACATGGACCACATTATGGGTTGGGCTTTAAATGTGGAAATTCCAACAGTAGAACATCAGTAGCAGTACATCACCTTATCCTAGTTTTAGTATACACACTAGATATCTTACTATTTTATAATAGGGCTTGCCCATCTTGAAACAGTGAGCCAATGTCACTCACAGTTCGTATTTTTGTAGAATATGACCTATTTACCCTTGTATTTATTTTGTAATCCCAAAAGCTTAAAAAAATAATAACAGTTATTTTATTAGGGTTAATTATGTGAAAACAATAATAGCTTAGCTTTTATAGGCTTAAAATGTTTGATGTCACTCAACAGGCTATACTGCAGCCTACTGTTAGGCCCTAAGAAAACTATAATTCTCTCTTCAATATAGGGTCCAGTTACTATTAAAATACCATAAACCAATGAGCTGTAAGCTGTAGGACTATATTGGCCTCTCTATACACATATTTAACTCTTAACATTACACACTGGAGTAAAGCTTTACGATCTTCCACCACATTATGAAAATACCAACCATAGTTACCTCCTACATTAACTGTATTTACGACAAAAGAGGAGTCCGATTCGATTTCAACATTTGAGATATGCAGATGATCAAGGAGATGCAGATGATCAAGGAGAGTCCAGCACTGAGGCTGAGTCATTCTGCCATATTATTTGTACATGGTCCAATATTCCTAGAAAGTCGTGTAAAAAATACGCCAAATTCATTATGAATAGTTCTTGTATACTTTATCCATTGAAGTTTAGATATTAAGAATCATTCCATATGTAATTGTCACATCATTATTACAAAACTAAATTTCCATGAAATGATTTGGAGTGTAATGGAGTTACAATTTACTTTGGCTTCGGATTTTGCCAAGGGGGAAATTTATTTTCCCAATGTTTTTTTTATGAACTATGTATACACGTTTGGGGCAATTTTATATTTTATATAAAAATTTTAGTAAATTTCTCACAAATAAAGATAGTATAGTATTTTTATTTTTATTTATTTTTTATGAAATGAGTTTATTTTATTAAGTTTATGTGAAATTGGAATATTTTTGAAATTTTTATATTATACCAAGGGTATTCTTGTAAATTGATATTATGACTAATCTAGGCTTTGGGCTTTTGATTAGGATGAGAAGGGCTCAGTTTAAGTTATATGGGCTGAGGCTTGATGATATGACACATGTCACAAACTTTGTTGCTGGTTAGGGGAAGACACGCCGACATCATGGTACTGTTCACAGGACTGCTCCCTCTAAAGATAGTAATATATATAACTTAATTGCCCTTCAATTTGTTCCACTTCCACTACATACTAAAAAGGCTTTGATGTAGAAAATTTCTTCAGCCAAAACCTACTCGGCTCCCTCTTCTCTTTCTCCAATCTCGGGAAATTTGGACTTAACCCTCATATTATGTCCCCTCTTTAAATAAACCCCCATATAGTTGAAAAGTTGGACTTATCACCCTGTCGTTTGTCTCCATCCACTTTTCCATCCATTGTCGATTTTTTCTTACCTAATACCCTTCTTGACTAAACACCCTAAAATTTGAAGAGATTTTTTTTTTTTTTTTTTTCAATTTCAAACTTGGGGTTTTAATGTGTGATGGTTGTACTATGATTTCAAAACTATTGTTAGGATATTTGGGTTTGAGTTTCAGTTGGGGTTTGAACTTAAGGTTTTAATTTTGGTTTATCAAGTTGAGATTTTGAAGTTTGATGAGATTTTTTGAGTTTAGATTTTAATGTTGAAGTTTCAAGCATAAGGATATAACTATTTAATTATAATTTTGTCTTTTCAAAGTGAAATTTGGAAGTTCTTTCGATTCAATTTATTTTATGTGTGAAGAAGATGATATGAAGAAGAAGAAGGGTATTTTGGTGAAAAGAATTAATCACTGGATGGAAAACATAACAGAACCAAACGGTAGGGTGTTATGTCCAAGTTTTCAACTAGGGGGGGGGGTTATTTATGGAGAGGCCAAAATGTGAGGGTTTAGTCTAAATTTCCCCCAATCTTCATTCAACATTCTTCTCCATACCTACCTTTATGGATGTTGATAAAATTTTCTTTTCCCTACTTTGGGTTTCTTTCTATATCTCCCCCAATCTTTGCCACGCCTTTTCTTTTTCTACTAACAGTTCTGATCATTAAAATTATTACGAAAGAAGTTCTGATCATCAAATCAAATGAACTCCCAAGGTAGATTAGAAACTATGCGTAAATAACCCTCTTTGACTATATGAACTTTGTAAGATGTTACTAGATTCCCAAATTAATAATCAAATAATTTAAATTTCACTATATGCATCTAAATGATAAATGATAAAGTAAG
The DNA here is from genome assembly GCA_020826895.1 of Aquilegia kansuensis. Classification (NCBI taxonomy): domain Eukaryota; kingdom Viridiplantae; phylum Streptophyta; class Magnoliopsida; order Ranunculales; family Ranunculaceae; genus Aquilegia; species Aquilegia kansuensis. The sequence goes on from CM037007.1 coordinate 20,341,593, forward strand.
TTGTGGCTTTTACTATATGCATCTAAAAGAGAGATCCTTCAAATTTTTTTTTCCTGATGCTTTCCTTGTTTATAACTTCATAGGAGGATATCCCGATGGGCTAGATAGAAGAAAAATAAGTTAAAGGGGCTGTCTAGGTTGCCATCCTTAGGATGACATCCATCTTGACAGCCCATCATATCCGTCAGATTAAATAAGATCAAAGGGCTCAGATATATCCACTATTATTAACTAAAATAGTAAAGGACATTTTAGCCATTTAGCTTATGTTCTTCTCCCACCACTCCAAAGTGTGACCATTCTTGAAGTGATTTGGATATTCAACACGATTAGATCTCTCTCTCTCTCTCACTCGAAATATCATATTATAATGACATAGAATTGTTTTGAACAGAGTTGGATGAATTTTGTGTTCTCCCCATTGAATTATATTAAACTTCTTAACTAAATCTACAACTCAAAATATATTCTACTTAAATTCAGAAGATGCAACATAGTTCTTGAATTCTTTTAAGCTTGCAAAATTGGTCGGTTGTAATTATTGAAATTATCATTTATCATTTTGGATAATACAAAGTTATAATTGATTCCTTTAAACATACATCTTAAAATCTAATGGGGTGAAATTAAATCACAAATGACAAAATCCCAAAAAACCCATTAGTTTCGAAATTCACGATAATTAGAAGTTTAGAACTCTCTCAATCGTTCAAAGATTCACATTAAAACAACATAGACTATATATATTTTTTTTAATTTTCTATTCTCTCTCCATTCATAGGTTTTCTGATCATGAATTCATTTTCATACTGAAGCATGCAAAATATATAGTCTGATGATGGAGTAATTAATCAATGGGGTTGAATGGATTGAAACACAAAAATCAATTAATCAATGGGGTTGAATTGATTAACAAAAACTAAGGTTAATTAATTAACATAGCTACATAAATCTTCTGTCCACAATTTGAATAGATGAACTGATATCGTCTGAAGGCGAAACCCACAGTTGATTCAATCAAAGTTCTTCAAAACATGTATAACGTGTTGTGAAATCGTCTTTCTTGATGCAGATTCTACTGTATGTCGAGTGAGAAGAGGAAAACAGCTAAAAGACAGAGTTACCCTTGATGTTTTAACTTAAAATATTAGAATATATCATAAACGTTAGATCCGATGTGGATGGATGGTTGGGATGGGCTGTCAAGATGGATGTCATCCTAAGGATGGCAGCCTAGACAGCCCCAAGTTAAAAGTCTTAGCAAGGTAGTTTTGTCATCATTGTAAAAGACCATTGGCAAAATAATAATTTCCTTTGGCAAAATTCGGAGCCTTATTTTTTGATTTTCTTTTTTATTTTCACAATATCAGTCCCAATCCCCTGCCCAAAAGAATAGATTTGAGAAAGAAGAAGACATTAGTTGATTTTTTATTTTAGCATATTTTTAGCAAAAAATAAAGGAATCTTTATTTGCTAACTTTAATTTAGCAACGTTTTCTTATTTGCTAGATTTTATTTCATTTGACAAGTGAAAATTTTAAAATAAACAAACAATAATTAATGTGTGGTGTGCCAAATAAAATAATAGGGATGAATTCGCAAAACACAATTATTTAAAATTTATCTAAAAATATGGTGTATGAGAGATTTATGTGGTGTGAATAAGATCTCCTTTCTTCAACCCCACATGTAATACAACAAACTAAACTTCAAAATTACTAGTAATGGTTGCCACTTCTTCAAGTTAGAAGGCATTTGGTTGATTTTAGGTTGATTTTGAGTTTTAATTTTTTAAAACTAGTGCCTTACCACCAGTTAATTTTAATTTATCCATATCTGATTAGCATTCGAGTTTAAGTTATTAATTTAATTAAATATTACTAATTACACTAAGTTATTAAATCTCATGAAATAATGACTTCTTAAGTAAATTTATTATTCTCATTGTATTTTGTTAATTTAATTATGGGTTATTTTGTATTTGGTCCCTCTAGAACATTCATATTTAGCAAGTGGTATAGAGTTTTTCAATTATTAGCAGTTGGTCCTTTTTCCGTTATTTGACTGGTAGTCAAATCTGTTGACTGTAGTCAAACTATCCAAGTTTTTAAAATACCTAAACTACCCATGCACATGTTAATCATGTGCATTTTTATGAACAACAAATATCATTCTATGTTTCATCCAATGGTCCAAAATAAACCAATAAATAGAAATAAACTAAACAAAATAATAGAAATAAAAAAACAAAGACAGTGATAAACAACAATAACAAAATCTTGCAAAGTAATATCCCATCAATCTAACAACCCTCAATACAAAATCAAGAAAACCAACCCCAAAAATTATCAAGATTGAAACCCAATTTTCTTTTAAAGCAATTGAAATTGAAAAGTCATTCTTTTTGTCAAGCAATTGAAAATGAAAACCCAACACTTATTGTTTTTCTATAAATACTTAATACCCATAGTTCTTGCCAAACAATTAAAATTGAAAACCAAATACCCATTTTTCTTCTCTTCCAATTTGGAAACCGAATACCCATCCATTTCTTGTCAAGTAATAGAAATTGAAACCCAATACCCAACAAAACCAAAACATTCTCTATACCTCAAAGATGAAGAAGATGAGAAAGAAGCTTAAAAATTATTTTATTTTATAAGCCAATTCATAAAAATGATTTACAAAAGTGATTCATAGACCAAGAGCAATAAACTTTGAAGGATGAAGAACAATGGGTATTGGGTTTTTTAAAATCATTAATGGGTAGTTCTTCATTTGCAAATTTAAGTGATAAAACTTATTCTTTTGTCAAGGTAGAGTTTAAAAATTTATTTTTCTTCTCACTAAAACATGTGCCTCGCACGTGCATAGGTAGTCTAGGCATTTTGAAAAATTGGGTGGTTTGACTACAGTCAATTGAGTTGACTGTTAGTCAAGTAACGGAAAATGGACTAAATACTAATAAATGAAAAACTCTATACCACCTGCTAAATACAAATGTTCTAGAGGGACCAAAATCCTTAATTCTTATATAAAAATCACACTAAATACAAAAAATATTAATTATAAATCTCTACAAATTTAGGTTAAGAATGACATTAAAAAAAACTCAGTTCAACAAATTACTTATAAAATCTCTACACATTTAGGTTGAGAAGGGTATTAAAAAAACTTTGGTGATTTTCCTTTTTATTGAATAACACAAATCCCGGTGCATAGCACGGGTTCAACAACTTGTTACATTCTTAACAAAAGACTTGCATTAAAATATGAAAAAGCCAAATGGATATTGGGCCATACTTCAAACATTTCCCCACTTATTGGACCGGCAATCATTTGGGCCATAACTTTAACATACATCCAGTACATCAACTATGACAAAGCCATGCCCTGAATTTTTCCGCTACACCCTATTATATTGTATTAGAATCTTCGACATTGGGTGACAAGCAAAAATGAAAAAAGAGCAGCAAATCACACATACAATTATTGGAAGTTGACTTGAATTTGCCAAACTGCAAAAGATCCTGATATGAACGCTGCCATCATTGCATATAGGGCACCTAATGTGGATAGTCTTGCCACCTTAAGCTGGTAAATGATATCATCATCCTTGATCAAACTTCTTGCATAAAAATGACTGAATACGGCATAAAGAGAGAATAGTAAGGCCAATGTATTTGACACCACAAATGCTTTGAATGACACTTCATTTGATAGAACTGCAGTGCCTTGGTTTGGTCCCTCACTAATGTATCCCCCTGGTACTGTAATCCCTGCTGTGAAAGAGACTGTCGCAATGAGTGCATCCACCAGTAAATCAAAATCACTTTGTTTTTTCAATTCTTTTTGGTTCACTCCTACCCTTACACCAAAAACTCTAGCTTTTCGCTTATCATAATCGAAGTTTATCTTCAAAAGAACAGAAACAGATAAATTGTAATATTAATTGCTAGCTATTTATCAGAAGATTTAAAACTTAGAGATGTATTGACTTACTGCGTCCAACACTTTTTGCCCATTCGAATTCGTTGTCGTATTATCGACTTTAGGATCATAGAGAAAACACAATGTCATACTTTGATTTTCACTTATTGCAGCAATATGCAAAGGGTTATTTCCGTAGTTGTCTTTCGCATTCAAAACACTAGTAGCTATATTTCCTAAAACGTGCTTCACCACTTCGATATGTTGATGTTTGGCAGCGAGATGGAGGAAATTCTGGCCTACATTGTCGACCAGCTCTGCACACTCTGGGCAGACTTGCATAATATCTTCAACAGCACTTACGTCACCTTTATATGCAGCATAGTGAAGTGCTGTCCATCCGCTTTCCCCGTGTACCTTACTTTGACTTGGTTGCCACTGTAAGAGTTCCTTTCTAATTTTCCCTGAAATATATATAACCAATTTGTTATATATATATATATATATATATATATATATATATATATATACTAGTTATACCCGTGGCTTCGCCACGCTAGTGTTAACAAATTTGTATGCGTTTAGGAAATAACATTATAATACAAAGTTGAAAATAATGTATGCGTTTTGAGTGATTTAACAAAGTTATAAAGGGTGTATCCTCTTGCTAATCACTCAAAACGCTTTCATCCTTTAACTTGATCGCGTTTTAAGTTGAAAAGATTAATAAATCAGGTCACGAAATAAAAAGGAAAAGAAAATTAAAAAAAAAAACTAATTTAGTCGATTATAAAAATTAGAAAATTAATACTCCATATAAAAATAAACACACAGCAGCAAGGAAAAAAATAATGCACTTTAGCAAATTAATACTCCATATAAAAATAAACACACAGCAGCAAGGAAAAAAATAATGCACTTTAGACGAACCATAAATCTTATTGCCCAAACTGTCATTTTGGCCATTATTATTTGAATCTTTAGGTTTGACGAAAACCTTTAGTGATTGTTAGGGGGTTGATTTGAATATTTGATAAATGTTTAGCCTTATCTGCTATGTTATCTTTTGGTTTCACCCCACAACAATTTCTGTAAAAGATCAAAGTTTGTATACAGACATGACCTATATTTGTTAGTCATAAAACAAAACACATATGAGAAATATCATTTCATCTTTTAGGCTTCTTCAGCTGTGAATTCAATATACTTTCATTAACTTTTACCTTTTAAGAGATAGAGCGATATACCCTTAGCAATAAGGAATCAACAGAACCTTGAATGTAAGGTAGTAGCAGTGTCTTCCATTCAAATCCAGATTTTTGCGAAGTTGAGCACTGAATATATTAATATAAAAAAAAAAGTTACATGGCCTTAAGAAATTAAAGAGGGTGTCTTGTTAACCAAGAATATTTACTTTATTAAAAAACATGGCTTTGTCTGGAATATCCTAAATGCGTCTACTATGCTCCCTTTTCTTCTTGGTGCAACTTTTACAATATTATACAAGAAGATTGTCATGATGTATGTGGATACATCTCAACCGTAGCTGTATTGAACATTCCCATCTCATGTTCATTAGAAGTTGTATCTGAAGTGTTGATATGCCAATCAGTTTTTCGAGCTTTGTTTCCCTATATAAATGATGTGCAAAGGCTTTGCTTTACTGCAAATATAACAAAACACCATTCACTGATAATTAGAAATTTTAGAGCTTTAAATAGAATCCACGGCAGGAAAAAAACTTGAAAGATAAGAATTTTTAATTTTGAATTTATGACAGTTTTTTCATTCATTAATTAACAAAATGGGCAACAACATACAATTCTTATGTTGAGATGACGAAAACAGGATTGTTAGAAAAACAATTAGATTGATAGCAAAATCTTCATAGATATGGTATTATTATGTTATCCATTAAAATTGTCGAAACCTATCTAAATTGACAAACTATGATCCAACAATAAAAATAGCTATATCTTTAAAACGTGGAAAAAAGGAGATGAGAAGGAAGAAAACCCTTATTATTTAACTTCAAGAACTGACAACTGTAACATCTCTTGTTCCATCTTTTGTTACGACAATAATTCAACTACTATGCTTCCCTTCCTTCATCAACTTCCTGATTTAATTTTCAACAAAAAAATCTTCCCAAGTTATTTTATTCTCTGCACAAAATCCCAATGTGGTATTATAACTGATAATATTAACACAAAAGGGCAAAAACCAGAGAAACTTAGAAAACTCATGGATGTTTTGCAAGTAGGAAGAATTGGAGGGAAGATGAAAGAGTTGAAGGTAATGTGAATTAAGTGACACTAATAATTGGTTATAAGGTTATCACTTCCTTTCCGATTTCTATTTACTTCTGTAATTCCAAGAGTGAACTTGCAAATACTCCCCTATTTGTGAAGTTGAAACTAATCAAATTGAAATTAATTCCAAAATATTGTTGTTTGGTTTGATCATATGGTTTATACATTAACAATCTACCCCACATTCCCCCACGTTTGACCCAATTTAATCCACATGTGACACCCAATATAATGATAAAGAAGTTCTTTCACCCATCAAAATAGAAAGTTTGACCCAATTTAATCTACATGTGACACCCAATATAATGATAGAGAAGTTCTTTCACCAATCAAAATAGTAAACTTACTGCAATAGCTTCAGTGAGTGCAACGACACAACTCTGTCAATCCGCTGTCAACAACATAGTAGGGTGGGCACTGGCATTGTTTATCTTGATGTTCTTCTCATGGTCTTTTTACATTATGAAGTAGTGAGTACCTGAAAAAACAAATAATCCAACCCAGATCCACCTCAATGCAATGGAAGCTAGTGTTGTGAAACTTATGGAAGAAGGAGAACAAAAACACCAAGATACTTGTATACATTTCGTTAATTCGATACATGTCTTCTGGGTATACAATTACATTTTATTATGTGAGGTTGAAATGTGTATGGACTACATATATAATAAAACAGCTGACCAAAAACTAATTTACCTTCAATCATTATGTAAAGTCCAAGTATAGAAGGATCATGGCATCTATGAATATCCAAACTTGAAATGTGCAATATACTACAGAAGAAACTGAAAATTATGGATAAACCTTAATCAAGTAATATGTTTTCAACATTTGGCTGTCCAATCCATTTAAATAACTTGAAAATTGCTAGTCATCCAGCTGCTTGAAGATTAGTTGAGAAAAAGTATAATGCATCTTCATTTAATTGATAAAGGCGTGTCATTGTCTAACTTTAACATCTACTAACTAATATACACTTCACAAAATCTTTTCAAAATTATAATGATTAAATTTAAGCAAACAAAGATTATTCAATTTGGGCAAGATATATAAGGGTATTACCTGATCATTATATCTACATAGCAAGGGTTTGTGGACTTCGATGGAGATGCCTGTAGAGAAGAACAGCTAGATGTTAACATAAATATTCAGAGGTAAAATTGATAAAACAAAAGAAGCTTTATCTATTGATAACAAAACAGAATAGCAGAGAGTGGTTTGGAAGAGAGATGGAGAAAAGAGATAAGTTATAACAGAGAATGATTGATTGGTCCAAAGAAATGTTAGAGAGAGAAAAAGAGTGAAATCATTAAAGAACAAAAACCTGGAATTGATATACAATTTCGAGATCGTTTGGAATAAATGTTCATATTGGATCCAGAGAAGAGGATCACAGCAGCTCCAGCATTGAAATATCTGTTCATCACTGGCCATCAATAGTTTTATAGTTTTATCCTCACTTTCCTTTGATCAATTCATATTGGTACTAAAACATTGATATTGACAGGTTTCACCCAGGGGAGATGTAAACAGATGTGTCAAACACAACAACACAAATTTCTAGGTTTCAATATGACAAATTTTATTACATGGTCGATTGCAAGAAAGTTGTAGTAAAACTGGCAACTAAAATACAAATGGTAGATGAAGGGCTTGAACTCGATCTCCAGATTAAAAGCCACAAACTTTGATAAAATGAGCTTCTCTAAGCTAGTTATGAACATTATGCTAAATGTTAAAGCTACATACTCTAAAGAAATACAGATGCTGGAGGAAGGGCTTGAACCTTCGATCTTGTGGTTTAAAAGCCACACGCTCTAACAAATTGAGCTACACCAGCTAATTATGCATAAAATACTAAATGCAAATACTAAACCAAGAGTTACAGTGTTTGAGCAAGGAAGGGGTAAGCTTAAAAACACTCTTGATCATTGTCAACAACACTGAGTATAGCACCTGCAAGCTTTACACAAAAATTGGTCCGACATCAAGTACTCAACTTTTGTTGTCCATCTCATTTTAAAAACATTCTTCAAGGGCTACAGCCTCATTCAAACAAATCATGTCATATTTCAGTTGCTATTACCAAAAGCTAACCTTTTTTCAAGTGCAACAACATCAAGTAGTTCAGTTTCTAGTAACTAAATGGATTTGGATACAAACTTAAAATCCCAATATGATGGAAAGTAAAAACTTAGCAACATGAATATAATATAAACTGGTGTCAAAGATGGTTCTCACACAAACAAACAGGGGTGCAGAAATGATATGATCATCTAATCCAGAAATTTCTAGATAAATTTAGCGATAGCCATCTTATCATAAATTTGTAATAAAATTTACGTTTCTGTGCATTAAGTTGAAAATATAACCACATAAATAATTATATAAGCCAGTTGAAAACTACCTAAGGAACTCCTGCATTAAGTAATCCAATCAAATAGGTTATATCTATAGAAGTGCATATGATTTGAAACTGATGTTATCTTTTCAAACAAACTGACAATGGGTTAAACTATTCAATATTAATTATGTTCATGGAAACTATCAAAAGATTTGTTCTAAAATGCATAACTGATATATACTTGTACTATTAATTGTGATTAGTTTTCTCTTGTCAGGGTTACGTGTGTTAAAAATGTATGCAGAACACAAAAATTTGAATGTAATAACAACATCATAATTTTCAAAGGCTAGAGAGAGTGTAAAAATTTAAGCTAGGCCTAGAATATATAAGGTAGTGTAACCTGGGTTAATCACATAGGTGTATTATTCTTGAATTGGTTTTGAGTGAGACAATAATAAAAACATTCCGATTATCAGTCTCCATAACATAAATGGTGATCTTAGGAGAAATCACTTCAAAGAAGTGCAATCAGTGAACATGTAATAAACATAAAAGTAATCAATATGTAGTAGCGAGTGGTGAGCTCAGGGCAGTTCATCATATTGTTAAGATAAATGGGTGACGCCAAGTTTTATCTGACCTTGTAGTAACCTTTAAAGGTTTTTTTGGACAGTTTATTTGTAGCTCTTGTATATTTTGACACTATCAACACAATATGACCAGGAGATATCTTCAAATTTGGGATTGAACAAAGAGCATTTAAATAAAGGATTCGATTAACTAAATAATGCACACCTTACTCAACAAGTTTATTGCTATGAATGGCTCATGTACTCACTTCTTTGGGTGTTGGTCCAAAATGCCTGCAATAATAAAACCATAATCTTAGTCCAAATTTTTGCAGAAACCTAAAATTATATCATTTGAATTAGTGACAAGCAGAACTAATACATTCTATCTTGCGATCAATCGATACTATGGATCCAGATACCGGAATGCAAGAGTCGAGTGAGCAGTGAGTAGTTGATCTAACCCTGACCGCTTCCTATAAGAATAAGATTAATAATTTTCGAGTCTACTCCATAGGGTTTACTATATAATTAACTAATCAACAAAATAAAACTATGACATACTTGAGTTAATTAATTTTTAATTTAATCATATATTTGACATCTATGTTCTCTGTGATGTAAATTATGGAAGAATGGAATGATTGCATGAACATTGAGGTAAGATAGATCAACACCCTTTAATCAAGAAAATAGATCTAATATGTACTATGTAAATTACTTATGGAAGTAGCCATGACTCATTAATTAAAAGTCTTCTGAACTCAAATAGAGATAAATTCTAAAGGTTATAACAACCTTTATTTTATTTTTTTAAATAGTCTAACAACCTTTATGATATAGCTCTTTACGAATTGGTAATGATGTGTCTTGCCGCAGAAAGCTATATTACGTATTTATCGCCATAGAGAGTAGCAAGGAAACTATTGCTTGGTTTCTAATTTTTTTTTTCCTTCAGTGTGTACTCGTGAATATCTCATGAATTTTGCCTTAAGGTCCTTTCATTGCAATAATTAGTTGATTCGTTCAAAGCATAGAGAACAAAACTTAGTTCTCTGTATTATATATTAATTGCATAACAATCAAAACCAAAAGATCTTTGAGTAATTGGTTGAAGCATAAGCTCATTTACCCTAAGAGGGCATTGGCCTCTTAATGACTAAATTTCTCCTTCGGCTGCATTTCTCTAAATGATGTGATTATTAATTCGGTATGAATTTTGTAGTACAGTACCATGTATTGAGATGTATACTTTTTATTCTGATGTTAAGACACTTGCGTTCATAACAAAAATTTAGTACCCAAAACCAAATGGACTTCAGGAAGCATTTTTATAGGTGTTTTTTATTTGAAACTGTAGAAAATTTTCACATGTTGGACTGCTATTTAACCTCTAACACATTATGCTGCTGACATAGAGTAAATACTAATAATTCTTCTCCATATGCATGTGACATAGTTCCATGGTAAGGGTTAATTGGCCACCATGACGACCCCATGTCGTGTTTATTCAACAACGCTGAGTAAAATGAGTTATGAATTTAAAAATAAAAGAGAGTGAAGCTCAAAATCTATTTCCATATAAACATTAAAGGCCCTCCGTTTTTTAGGTAGGGGCTGAGGAGGTAGATACATTAGAGACTATCTGTTTTTAGGTGGGGACGGAGGGGGTAGATTATGTTTCTTGTGTTCCAAGGACCTGTGTGTCAACCTTCTTAGTTCATTCGCTGAAATTGTTATTTCATAAATGTTTTGAGTTTTACAGACAAATAAAATCTAGGCCTTCTGTTATAAAGACAGGTCTGAAGACACATATGTACGAATTGTCAATTGATTATTATCTAAACCTAACTATGTTGACTTCTTTTCTGCCCTACAAAAGTTCAAAATACATAGGGCAAAAAACATAGCTCCATTTAATCAAGTTTAGACCAAATTTGCAAACAATTAATAACTCTTACTTTAATTCTGCACTCAAATAAATAAGGATTTAAGAGTTGGAATTGAACCTCAGTAGCTTTCAAAACTTGTCGCAATTGATTTTACACTTGATGTTGTTATTGGTATGTAATGTTAAAGACTGCAAACAGAGAAACACCAAATAAATTGAGAGTTCGTAAATTATAGAAGAGAAAGAGCTTAATAAAGGTGTTTGATTGAAATAAAAACAACTGGTAGTTTTTGTAAAAAAAATCTCTCTATATGTCAACACTCTCGAATAAATCTGTCTCGTTATCTCCCCCAAACTCTTTTACACACTAAATCTTCTCTTATATCATCATATCTGTAACTGGTGGCAGTCCCGTGGCAGTCCCATGGCAGTTGGTTCAACATCATTATTGCAATTACATATGAACAAACTAACAGAAGTTAACCACCTAACACTCACATACTTTCCTAGAGAAATATAATAAAGGAAACCATATAAACAACTTGTATAACCTCAAAGATATGTCAAGAATCAAGAATTGTATCATCAGAAAAAACATAATAATTTTGGAGGGTGGAACCAAAATCTAATCTAAAACACTCAACGATTGATTTCAGATACAAGATCTAATCTAAACACAATCTAACGATTAAAAATATCCAACAAAAATATAAATTTGTCTAAGGGTTGTGGCTATTGGCTAATAACTTAGATATTCAGTTGGTAATTTGTTATTGTGTATGTGATGATTTCTATTGTTTTTGTGTTGGTGCCATGGACTTTTTTTTCTGTCTTCGGTTGGTTTGTCAATAAACCAGTAATCTAGCTGTTTTTCTAATCAGTTGTTCTCTAACAAAAAATAAGCTTATGTCGTAGTCTCTATATTATCTTTTGTGAGTCTGCTATATATATATAGTCCTGCATCAAGAATCAATAATTAATTAAACAAATATAAAACCGTAGACCAATCAACCGAACCAAAACGAAAAATGAGAAACAAAAATAGACCTTGTGCAGTTTTAGACTGTGATATTCTTGTTTCTCAAACCGCTCATGCTGTTGTTTCGCTTGTACAATGATCAAAAGAAATATCCTATCTCCTACGCTCAATTCATCCTTAGCTGACATCTTCCATCAAACATACTTGGAAAATCAATACCAATAAAAAAACTTAACAAATTTAAACAAATTAAACTATATGTTATTTCAATCAATGAAATTACCATGTTAAGTCGTTCTTGGGGTTTACTACCTAAATCTGAAGAATTTGCAAATTGATTCTCTTTGAACCTACCACAAAGAAAAACCATAATACAAATTACACTTTCACATTTATAAGAGTAAATTTGCTAAAGCAAAACCCTAATAAGCATGAAAATGAAAAAGAAAGGGATTTTATTTGTGTAATTTTACTGCCTCTATTTTATGGTCTTTCTCTAGCTCAGGTTTTAGTGTAAGCACCACCAATACAGTCAATTAGGATTAGGTTTTAGCTTATGGCTCTCTCTGTCAATGTGATCCTTGACAGAGAGGAAGATATACCATCAATTAGGAAAAAATTAACAACAATCATTAAAAGATTAAATGTCAATTTGAAAAAATTAAACATGTATTTGGAAAAGTGAAATCTAAGTATCCACAACAACAACAACAAAAAAAAAAAAAAAAAAAAACAATGAGTAAAATCAAACAACCCGAATCAAGCACATATGATCAAAATTATTATCTTTGGTGACTTCCATCAAGAACAATTCTATTAGAAGTGATCGACAAACCAAATCCTACCAGACCCCGTATGTAAAAACCACAATAAACCAATTAATAATTTAACACAAAAATTGGACTGTAACCAATTTTATTTAGATAATATTTAGATAAAAAGTAAGTTGTCTATATGTCAAACCACTCAATCATAGTCTATTAATCAAACACAAAAGCTCAAATAGGTGAACATGCATTGAGAAGAACACATAGAATAACTGATACCCACAATAATACTAATTAAATGAAATAGGTATCAATACCAAAAGCATAACTGTACACAATCTGGACTATATTATTACAGCGAGATGGAATGTGACCAGATGATATTGAAGGAAGACCTACTTGTTCACCTATTACATCACGACTCCAGGTCATTATTTGTATTTTTATTTCACCTATTACATCACGACTCCAGGTCATTATTTGTATTTTTATCTTTTATGTTTTGGCATTCTATTTAATTTAGTGTCCATTTTAATTTAGTGTACACAATCTAGACTATATTATTACAGCGAAATAGGGAATGTGACCAAATAATATTGAAGGAAGATCTACTTGTTCACCTATTACATCACGACTCCAGGTCATTATTTTTATTTTTATCTGTTATGTTTTGGCATTCTATTTAATTTAGTGTCCATTTGTATTTGATTCTATTAGGTCCTCCTGTCTCACTGTTTATGCATCATTTTGTTTCTGCCGGAATGTTGCATGGTAGAACATTGATCCAAATTTCATTCCCAAGGTGGATTCAAGTTCTTACCAAATTGTTACCCACATCCGTCCTCCTACAAAGGAAGATTTCCATATCAATATTGTGGTTGAGAGGTTTCGATGTCCTGAAATTTTATCCCAGCCAAACATGGTAGGGATTGACCAGACAAGGCTTGATGAGATGGCCGGAATTTCAATACAGAGGTTGCCATTAAAGGGAAATGGGATTGAGAATAGAATTACCAACAATCTGTATGTTTCTATTCCTTTTCAACCTAGGCACTGGAGAATAGCCTTAACTGTTTAGAATGGTATGGCTGGTGTGGTATCTTATGGTGGCTGTGAACAGGACAGGCAGCTCAAGATTTATTGGTGTTAGATGTTGCAAGGAAACCAAGTTGATGGTCTAAACACCATTATACCTATTTCAATGGGCTATCTGTCCCTATTTACCAGAGTGCAACCTATTCCTAAGTTTTCTAATTACCTCTTACATCTAAGGATGTTAAATGGACATACCTCTATCACAAAAGCATCGAAAAGTTTAAACAATTATATGAACTACTTTTGTAACATGGTTCTGGGAAGTTATATATCCACAAAATGAATTTACTATAATTTTTCATTTGTCTTTTAACATTTTCTATTTCCTATTAATGACTTGGATTAATGTAAATGGTCTCAATTTCAGGAAAATAACCTTTAGAAGGACTAAATTTGATATACCTTTTGAACGATTATATTATGAGAGAAAGGGGCAGAGAGAGAGAGAAGAATTAAAAGAAGAAGACGCATGTTAAGAAGAACTAGTCTTTATTTTTAGAGTAATTGAGTTACCTTAAACTTGACGAGGAGGAGAAGAATGGCCAGCAGGCAGCAGCAGCAGCTTGAGGAGGAGGCTTCGCTGAGAAGAGAAGGAGAGAATGAGGTTTCGTATTGTTTTATCACTGATGTGAGTTTATTGAAAATAGTTAACAGTCATTAAGCAGGCGTAAACAAATAAAATGAAATATTCAATGTGAAGAATCTCTTAATAAAACCATGATTCTGCTTAATGTCTTAAAGCACTTATAATTTTTCAACTTTTTTAAAGCAAAAGGCAAAGAAATCGGATCGTAGATCTTTCTGTAACTTGGATCTCTAATCTATTTGGAAATATGAAAAAGAAGAAAGACAAACCGAAAAAGGCAGAAAATGCAATACAATAAGCATGATTTCACCTTCTGCTGCTCCACTAACACATAAACCGAGAAAAGTTACTTGTGTTCAAACTAAAGAATAACAAGAAAAACTTTTTCTCAAAACAAAAGTACAAAACAGATCTAAAATCAAATTAATTGAGAAAATCAGTAATTTGAAAGAAACTTGATTGAATCGAAAGAGAAGAATGATCAAACAAACCTGACTGATGAAATGGACAAATGTTATCTCTTCTTCATTGAGAAGAAAGAGAGAGAGGTGAAGGAGAGTGATGTGAGTCACGCTTGCGATGTGGAAGGTAGTTGAAGCGAAGAAACAAACAAGTTATTACTTTTAAATTAATTTTACTTAATTAGAAGAAAAAGACGACGAAGAAGAAGAAAGTGATTTTAGAAGAGAAGCATTCAATTCAATTGATTGAACATGTGTGAATGAAGATATACTTACCAGAGTAGTATTAACCGAGAAAAAAACAGAGAAAGATAGCGGAAGAGAGAATAAGGCTTGGTGAGAGAAGAATAACAGGAACACAGAAAGAAATTTGGATTAGGGCTTTGATGGTTATAATGCAACGTCGCCCTTTTTCGATCTGAATTGAGTCCAAGCCCATTAAAACTACCTGGACCATCTACTTAAGTCAAAAAATCTAATCTCTGACGTCCATCTATATCAGATTTAAAATCAGACAGTCCAAAATATCTTTCAAAATTGTCTTTTATAAACTGTCTCCCCAACTTATGTACCCTTTGTGTCTTATAACTTAGACTAGTTATACCCGTGGCTCCGCCACGTTAGTGATAATAAATTTGTAAACTTATTCGCTCTAAAGTGGAAAGAATAATTATTCTGCAAAGTAGAAAGGATTTGTAAATAATAATGATATGCATTTACTAATTATAATTAAAAATATTTTAAATTTTGAACTTGTACTAAAAGAAGTTCATACAACTTTTATTTATTAAAACTAATTTTTTTTATTATATCTTCATTCTTCAAAGCTTCTATGACAGATAAAACGTCAAAATAGGGACACAATGAAAATACAACAACAGTAGATTCATTTTTGCAAAGTTATTTTCAAAAAAATTTAACACTTATTACGAATTTTTTTATAAACATTAAAATTTATATATTGTTATTTTTACATTCTTAATAGGGTAATTTCCCGAATAAGTACAACATTAGGCACAACTTTCCCAAATAAGTAACAAGTCTAAAGTTTTTCCCAAACAAGCACAAAGATTCTCTTTAAAATTTCGTTTTTGTCTTTTAGCTAATTTTTCTTCCTATATTACCCTTAGTACTTAAATAATACTTTTTGTTTAATTTTTTTGTTTGAATGACCGATGTGACATGTGAGAAAAAGTTTCTTCTTTAAATAAGGACCATTGGATTCGTATGATGAACTGTGACCGTTGGATGTAAAGTTTTAGTTGGGCTAATCTATAAGAAAATCGAAATTATCTGCTACCTTAGTTAGACACGTGGCAGAAGTTGTTTAGGTAACAAAGAGGCGGGCTCCAAGAAAACGAAATTTAGGGATTTCAATTTCGCACAGCAACGCTTCCCTCTCATCTTCTCCTTCCTCAACCGTCGCCACTCTTCCTCTCATCTTCTTCTTCCCCAACCGTCATAACCTCAATTTATAACCCAAAGTTCTCAAAGTTCTAATTCGACAAAACATGAAGGAAATTAAGAAGAAGCAGCAGTAAACTAGAGATGATGAAATCGAAAAAGGTATGCGATTTACTCTCACAGTTAGGTGTTCAACAACTAAATTCTTTGAACACTTTCAACATCCAAGTGATAAAATTCCACCGGAAGAGTTAGAATCATTTAGAAGTGGTGGAGGTTCATATTTGCTTACAATTAACAAGGATTTTCTTGAGACAATTCTGAGTGGAGTAGTGAAGGCATGCATGACTCAGAAGGTTTGTTGTTTGCTACAACAAAATTTTCCATTTTTATGTATCTGCTACATGATTTTATCGTATATGCTACTGGCAAGAACTGTTGCTTTACATAGACAATCTATTTGCTACCTACAAACTGAAATCTTAAAATCTTTAAAAAGGAAAGTTTGCATCTTTAAACCAAATTGCATCTTCAACAACAAAGCTTGCATCTATAACAAACTTAGAAATCAAATCAATTCAACAGAAAAGCTTGCATCTTGGCCCGACCAACTTTAAAAATTAATTTAAAATCTTTCAAAATCGAAGCTTTCATCTTCGAATCTTTCAAAGTCAAACCTTTCAAAATGAACATATACAAACTAACTTACTCCTTGTTTTATGATATCTTCCATTTGTATGATACTTGTTGTATTATATCTGCCACTTGTTATATTGATGAATTGTACTGTTAAACATGGAGAAGATGTTGTCCTATGTTATTTATGCTGCAGACCCATCGCAGATTCATCTTGATTTGGAAAGGAAGTGGAAGCGTGAGTATGTATCTTGTGTTACACAACCAGACTTTTGTACTTGTGGGGTATTCCTTCTTGCATTCGTCGAATGTGTCCTTCGAGGAATACCACCGGAATTTGAGGCAGATCCTTTGCAGATGCGCTACCGCATTGCTAGAGACCTAATTAATTGTGGAGAGCTACCACCAAAGAGAAAGACCTGATTTATGAACCTATTGACATGTTTTGTGATGACTTATGAACCTATTTCTTGTTTTGTATTCTGAATTTATTGTATTCTGAAACTTATGATCCTTTTAACTTATGGTAGACACCCTGTTCAGTATATTTGATTACCCTTAAATATCTGTTGAACATGTTAGTAAAGATTCCAAGATTTTAAATAACAGATAATAGAATCAGTCTAGTAGATCGAATGCTCTTAATAGCAGATAATATGTGAAGTCTAAACTGTATACATAGCAAAAGATAGCAAAAGTGTATACATAGCCAAATATTCTTCCACCTACTATGCTGTTTGATTGAGAGGAGAGAGAGGAGGTCCTTCTCCAAACTGCATTGGCATGAAAAGATCATAGTCATCTATGAATTCAGTGCAAGTTTTTTTGTTGTGACCTCTCCGTTTACACCTTGAGCATCTCCTACTCTGGACTGGGACACCTTCAGCTTTACCTCTCTTCCTGACCACTTTAGGTCGACCTGGCATGCAAACTTTAAGTGGTGGCAATATTTTTCTTGTCGGTCATGCAGTTGGCCATGACTCCTTTCCAGGAGTGGGAATCCATTCTTCCTTGTACGTTTCCATGTATGTTTCTTTCAAGAAAAAAACATCAACAAACTTGTATGGATCATGGCCTACATCCTTTATGGCTGCCATGGCATGGGCACATGGGATCCCCATATGCTGAAACCATTTGCATGTACATGTTCTCTTGTTAAGATCGACTACACATGACCTAATCAGCCCTGTAACCGTCCAAATTCCCACTGAAACTTTTTCAACTGTGCATCTTCTTGTTAAGATCGACTACACAATGTATCTGCTACATGCTTCTATTGTATCTGCTACTGGCAAGAACTGTTGCTTTACATAGACAATCTATCTGCTACTTACAAACTGAAATCTTAAAATCTTTAAAAAGGAAAGTTTGCATCTTTAAACCAAATTGCATCTTCAACAACAAAGCTTGCATCTATAACAAACTTAGAAATCAAATCAATTCAACAGCAAAGCTTGCATCTTGGCCCTGCCAACTTTAAAAATCAATTAAAATCTTTCAAAATCAAAGCTTTCATCTTCAAATCTTTCAAAATCAAACCTTTCAAAATGAACAAATACAAACTAACTTAAACAATACCAAACCATGAGGAATTTAATGCGAATTTAATTCGAAAACAGTATGAAATTGAATAGCAAACCCTCTTAAATATCAATCATTACATTAAGGGTTTAAATGCTTACCAGGTATGGGTATTTCCTCGAGAACATGAACTTTCTTCTTGGTTGTCTTTTGTTTCCCCATTAAAACAGTACCAAAGTGTCTTTATGTTGGTGATGGTACCACGGAAAAACCGAAATTGTAGCACAACAACCTAACAACTAAGTGATAGATTAAAACCTTGAAATAGAAAAAACCTTTTTTATATAATAACAGATGTAGAACAACAGAAAAATCAGTGAAGAAGAAGAAGAACCTTGTTTGTTTGCAAAAGAGATGGACGGTTGAGATGAAAAAAGGAGATCTAAGGGATAGTGTTTGTTTGCATGTCATTATCATGTTTAATGTT